>PVJO010009408.1:0-69814 GCA_004026905.1 Hystrix cristata
CTCTTTAATAAATGGTGCTGGAAAAATTGGCTTACCACATGCCGAAAACTAAAACTAGATACATGTCTCTCACCATATACAAAACTAAGATCGAAGTGGATCAAAGACCTAAACATAAAAACAGAAACAATAAATCTCCTAGAGAATAAAATAGGAAGAACTCTCCAAGACATAGGGGTTGGAAAAAAATTTATGAAAATTGCTAAAAGAACAAATTTTTAATGTTCATACCACCCTCCCAAAAAAAAGAAAAGAAAAAATAATTTGTGAAGTGATACATGTGTTAATTTGCTTGGCTAAATCTTTCCATAATGTATAGGTACATCAAAAGATCACATTTTACCTCATAAAACACATAATTACCATTTAACTCCACATAAAATGTAAAAATTAAAAACAAAGTATTCTTATTGGCAAAGAAATAATTCAAAGAGTAAAGATTGAGAGCTGGGATGGTGCCACATGCATGTAATCCCCAGCTAATCAAGAGACTAAGTCAGGAAGATTACAAGTTCAAGGTTAACCTGGACAACATAGTGAGACCCTGTCTCAAAAACTACAAAGTTAAAAAAAAAAAAAAAAAAAAAAAAAAAAAAAAAAAAAAAAAAAAAAAAAAAAAAAAAAAAAAAAAAAAAAAAAAAAAAAAAAAAAAAAAAAAAAAAACCACCTAAAAAGGCCTGAAGATGTAGCTCAGTGGTACAGAACTTGTCTAACATGTGTGCAAGGCACTGGGTTCAATCCCCAGTACTGTTGAAAAAAAAAAAAAAAGACTGAGGAAAATACTACCTTAACAACACATAAATGTACTATTATTAAAACTGTAACAGTCCAATCATGGTGAACCTGCGGAACGTGTGTCACAGCAAGTTGTCTGTAACACTGAAAGTTTTAAAAGGTTCACTATCACTGACATAGTCATTGATAGCCACATTAAGAAATCTCCCAGGGGCTAGGGATTTAGCTCAGTGGTAGAGTGCCTGCCTAGCAAGCACAAGGCCCTGAGTTCGGCCTCCACCATCCTCCCCAAAAAAAAAGAAGAAAGAAAGAAAGAAAAAGAAATCTCCCAAGGAAGAAAGGAAGGAAAGAAATACTGCATGCTCTATCAAAACATGAGTTCGCCCACAAAAGAGGAAGCCTGCACTCACATCTAAGAGTTCATGGTAATGTAAATGTCAGATATTCCCTGAACTTGGCTAAGCAAAATTAACAGTCAGTTTCTCTGAAGGCATGTCACGAGATCCACAAGCTTTCTTGTGATACACCTAGGCAGGGCTATCTGCAAACGGTCATCCTACAGCACAGGCAACCAACTACTGTTTTAACAGATCACATACCACCAATGTACGCAAACACAATGTGCTTGCTGGGGCTCGAGGGTCAAGCGCAGCTTGCAAGTCCCAAACTTTAATTTTCCTAGAAAGGAAAATGAGACTGTCATTAGTGGAAAAATTATTTTATACACCGTCAAGCATCTCTTTGACAAAAATGAGTACACTTAAACTACCTATTATAAAACTAGTGGGTAACAAGTTTTTTTAGTTTTTTTATTTTTTTATTTATTTATTTTTTTTTTTTTGAGACACGGTCTTGCTTTGTACTGTAAGACCCTGGCCTCATAGGCTGGCCTTGATTGAACTCACTATGTAGCCCAGGCTGGCCTTGAACTCATGGCGATTCTCCTGCCTCGGTCTCCCAACTGCTGGGATTACAGGCATGCACCACCACGCCCAGCTCAACAAGTTTATGTTTTTATAACTTTTGAACCAATTATATTTGATTTTGGAAAAAAGAAGATCCTAAACACTCTCAGAATTGCTAAAAATTTGAAGCAGCATTATTTTAAGAGATAAGAAAACGACTTTAGGTTTTATCTAAATTCAATTCCTCACCTGATAATCTATGTCATTAAATTTATTAATCAGGAGGCTCTCTAGAACTAAATTGGCACTACTGACAGGAGCTAGGGCTGTGTGTGAAACTTCAAGGCTATCTTCCTCCAAAGGAAGCAAATGCTGAAAGTTAGTAATACGAATACAACAGACTAAGAAGTGTGTATACGGTCATCTTGAAAAATTTACAATTGCCATTTGCTCATTTAAAAAATCATGAGGTATTTTAGAGGATTTTTTCAACTGACCCACAGGGGAAAAGAAGAAATTTGTTATTTCACACACAGACACACACACACACACAGGCGCGCGCGTGCGTGCCTGGCTTAGTTATTTCCCACAGCCGAAGTTTACAATGATGATTAAAACCTAAGCTTAGAAACTACAGTGGCTCTGCTACTCTGTGATTGGGGCAAGATTTACTTCATCTTTCTGGGCATGTGTGTCTTTATTTGATCAATTGGTATAATTATACCTGCCATCTAGCTTTCCATACAGTAAGTACCTAGCATGGGATCTGGCACACAAAGAGAAAGCTGCCTAAAACATAGCACTTCCTTTTCTTCTTGACACAGTTACAGCAGTGTCTTTGAAAATCTGAAACACATACCCATCATAGGCACCACTGACAATTCTCTTGTTATCAAACCGGATGCATCGAACCAATTCTTCATGCCCCTCTAGGACTCTTAAGCAGGCGCCACATTCGATATCCCAAAGCCTTTAATAAAAAACAGACATATGTGCAACAGATCCCCACACCATCCACATGATCCTCAAGATCTTTCTATCTGTTCTATATACTCAGGACTTTTCACTACCCATGAGTCCTTTATTTCTATTTCACTCAGTCAATATTACACACACAAAGATATACAAGGACACATACCATTTGTGCCTTTTTTAACATGCTAATTAACAAGGAAACCTTACTTCCTGTTGTATTTCCTTTTATATGCTTTGAAAACTTTAAAATCATGGCCATTTTCTATTTAAATCAAATTAACAAGAAACTTCAATTATATGTAGTTCCTAGGCATTCTCTCGATGTCTTGAGTTGATAAAACCACATAGCCAAATGGTATTGGAAGTACTTTCCAGGGAAGAGATGGTGATTGAGAAGTAAAGAGAAAGCATGAGCAGGGAAGGAGACAGAGGGCAAATACACATAGCCCGGGACTCTACCACAGAGTTCATGAGGCCTCCTGAGGTCAGGACGGTGGGCCAGGATGTGTTCTCCCAACCCTGCTGATGCTTTCCTAGCGCCATCGTGTTATAAGGTCTGAGTAGGAGACTCACAATGTATGGACGGTACTTTGGTAATATAACTCTATAGACTACATCAAGCCTTTTTCTCTGCATACAATTAACACAATAATGTTGGAGTTAAGAGATTTTTTTCTACTGTGATTGAATTTTATACATTATTTACAGAAACAAATCAAAGCAAACTAGCATGTACAAAACGAAGGTAACAAACTAAATTCATCATTGACTTTTTTAAAGTTTCTCCACCAGGAACTCCTATCATACAGCCAACGAACATTTTCCTACAGCTGCCCTCAGCAAATCCGCCCTCAGGAAGTAATGACAGTTTCTCTAACCTGTGGTGAACAGAGCCCCATTCGGCACTGCCAGTATGACTCCAAGTAGTTCTGTTCTATAAACTGCAGGGGAATGCATATTATTATCTCGTAAAACCTCAGACATTGCAATGAGGAAGTTAAGGACTGTTTACTTACCAACCACTTAACAGTTTACCCCAGCAGCACTCAGGCAGCACATTTACATACTGACTCTGAGCGTGGATGGGGCAGGTGTCATGTCAACCAGTCATTCTTGTGTTGAATAAATTTGATAAAATTGTTGTTTTTTAATTTCCTATTACATAACAATTAATGAAAAAATATGCAATTTTTGCTCAACCTGTATTTAAATAGTTAGACTGTTAAGTGGTTAAACATTAAGCGATACCACAAAACACAGTGATTTAAGCTCAAAACTTTTATGGATTCTAAAACTTAAATTAATAAAGAAAACCTAACATTTATATCACATTGTATAAATATATACAATTATTATGTCAATTAAAAACAAAAGTCTCAAAAAAGAAAAAACAGCAGTACAGCTTTTGCTTGCCTATTTTTTAAAGAACAATCTTCAATTTAAATCTTTATTTTATATAGATTTTAGGCAATTTGCTCCTAAGTGCCATACTTAGCCACTTCTGTAAAGCTATCAGCATGTGCTAGAATAGTGAAAAAAATGACTTGGGATAATTATAGATATTTGAGGGATATGGTTAGTAAGATATAAAATGTCTGTCCCTAATCATATTTATTAAAAAGCAAAGAGATTGAGTGTTAGAAAGGGGAATTTGTAAAACAAATGACAGGCCGGAGAGGATGACTCTACAGAACTACCCGCTAGGGAAGGAGATGGGCTCGCAGGTAGGGAAAGAAGAGTGAGGCTGGAACGTGGCACATTCTGAGAAGCGCAGGTAGTAAGTGATCCTGGCTGGAGATAAGGTTGTAAGACTCTGTGTTGGGGTAATCTTGGAAGAACATTCAGGGGACACACAATTGTGCCCGCTCAAATATGCAGGGCCAAAAAGACTTGCAAACACTCCTAAACTTTTCATGTCTGCAGCATCCCACTTACTCTGAGTCATCTGAGCCTCAGCACTGAGAAATGAATCAGCACTATGGGAAAGCAAGCCCAGCCCGTCGGCGCGCCAGTGTGCACCCACCTGATGGTATTATCTGACGATCCACTGACCACCAGACGGTCCCTGTACTGGAGACAGGCAATTCCTCGCTTGTGCCCATTGAGAGTGCGCACGAATTCACAGGTGCTCGTGCTCCAGACCTGCAGGACACACGGCAATGTTCTCACAGATGAATGTGGGACTGTCCTCCCACAATTCACCTTCTAAAAAGACAGTAACATTTCTTTTTTTTTGGTACCGGGAATCGAACTCAGGGCCTCATGCTTGCAAGGCAAACACTCTAACCACTGAGCTAAATCCCTGCCCCTAACAGTACCATTTCTAAGAATGACCCAAATCCATGATTATAAAACACAGCCTCTTCTAACTCAGAACTGGAGCTGGGAGACTGACTGGACGGTATACAATTATCTCAGCTGCTGAGTGAAATATAAAAGGCAGCTGTGAGGTCTCCAGGCTTTAAGGTCTTCACAAAGAGAATATCTTCTGGAGGGCTCAGATGTTCACTAATGCTGGTCCTTTTAAAAAAACGGTTCTTCGAGCAAGTTCGAACACTCATATACCACTGATAGGATTATAAAATGGTGCAGCCACTTTGGAAAAGAGTTTGGCAGTTTCTCAAAATGTTAAACACAGAGTTACCATCCCAAGAGAATTGAAAAAAAACAAACATGCAAAAACGTGTACACATGTTTATAGCAGCATTATTCATAATAGCCAAAAATACAAAATTACAGTACATCAACATAATGGTTTTTATTTGGTCATTAGAAGGAATGAAGTAACTTATGCATGCTACAATGTACATATATGAGCCTTGAAAGCACAATGCTAAGTAAAAAAAAAGCCAGACACAAAAGGCCACATGTCGTATGATTCTTTTTATATATAAAATGTCTAGAATAGGCCACCCATAGAGACAGAACATAATTAGTGATTGCCAGGGGTAGGGTGAGAGAGTGGAGATTGACTGCTAATGGGTATATTGTGGCTTGTATCTAGATGTCCCCCCAAAGCCTCACGTATTCATCAGTGGGGCTTTTCAGAGCTGGCTGGACCTAGGGTGTGTGATATTGAGATTAACGGTATGTGGTACTAAATTAGTCCACTGGAATTAGCATAGTTCTGGGTGTGGATGGCACCACTCAAAAGGTTTGTAGCCTGTTTGGGATAAAAGAGAAAGGCAGGCTGGCTTCTGCTACTGCTCACTGCTTGCTGGTGCTGCCTTCTGCCCACGTGCCCTGCAATGAGCTGTTTCCCCTCTGCCATGCCACCCTCCCTTAGAGCCAGCCAACTATGGACTGAAATCTCTACAAACTGTGAGCTGAAAACCCTTCCTTCTTTAACTTCGGTCAGGTATTTTGTCTCAGCAAGCAGAGAAAGTAAAACAAGGTATGAGGTAGTTTAGATAAAAATATGATAAATGTTCTGAAACTAGATAGTGGTGATGTGATGCTACATAACACTTCGAATATATCAATGACCACTGAACTGTACACTCGAAAGTGCTAAATCTTATGGTAAGGAAATTATATTTCAGTAAAACTGTTATAAAAATACAAGAAAGCTATAATTTAGAAAAGGTGCCAGGCATGGTGGCACATGTCTATAAATCCTAGCACTAGGGAGGCTGAGGCAGGAGGATCATCGCGAGTTTAAGGCCAACCTGGGCTACTTAGTGAGTTTAAGGACAGCCCGAACTACATAGCAAGACCCTGAGAAAGAAGTGGGGAGAGGGAGGGAGGCAGGCAGGCAGAAGCATGGACACTGAAATCAACTGGATTTACCACATCCTGAGGTCACCTTAAATTGCAACTCTTGTCAACTATCTGAAGCTCACCACATGCTGAGCTTCTCAAAGGCAGGAATATACCTTGTTCATACTCATTTCTCCAGCATCCATCCTAGGGTCTATGGCATAGTAAGCCCTCAAAATTAAGTGAATACATCAAATCTAAGCTCCACCACAACCTAGCCTTGTGATTCCAGCATAGTTCTTCCCTCTCTGAGCCACATTTGTAAAACAGGCAATACCATTTGCAAAAGGGTACTGGGAGATGGTTATGTGAAGCTGCTAGCCCACAGAACATGCTCAACAGATGAATTCGCTTCCCCTTCACAAGGTTACTAACAATATCACTTCACGAAACTGATGACTGTTCTCTATTCCAAACCGACAACTTTTTCTCCTATCTAGCCTGTGACTCTAGAAGCATGTAGAGTGGGAGGTTCTCAGGGGCTCATGAGCACAAATGGAGAAGAGAGATCTTACCAGGTAATAGGCTGGTATAAGCCTGTTGCAAAGGAGGAGTAGGGAGGGTTATGACTGCAGACACACTTACTTTGATGGTCCTGTCACCAGAGGCTGACACGATGTACTTATCGTCAAAGTCTACTACATTGACAGCAGCACGGTGGCCAACCAGGACTCGGCGTAAAGTGATGTCGGTGGCAGAAGCCATATCCCACACAGCAATGGAGCGGTCCTTGGAACACGTCACCATCAGTCCATTGCTGAAGCGTAAGTGCAGCACAGCCTCATTGTGGTGGATCAACGTGTTAAGAACTTCACCTGTGTTCACATCCCAGACTCTAGAGGAAGACAAAAACACAAGACACTTGATCATAGAGGCAGCCAGGCAAAGACTGATGTCTGAGCTCTTGGTCTTTTCTTAATGTGCTTAGGTACATGCCACAAGGAGGACCCCAGCAGCACTTTACTTGCAATTCAGGCTGTGCTCAGATTTATTTGGCACTCAAATATGCAGGTTTGTGCTGATGGCAAAACTGATTCCTCAAGAAGGCAGGTATCAGTGAGTCTGAGATGACAGGAGGAAGGAGGTCTGACAGCTGAGGGATTGAGGATGGTCTCAAATTTAAAGCTCTTGTTGACCTCTGGCAGGACACTGAGTCTATTATTTATTTCCTGCAGACTAGGTCACGACATCTCACCACACCCATTACTTTACTCAACTATGTCGTGGACAAAGCTATGGTCTCCCAGTGGCTTCACACTTGAGAGATGTGGTTCTTAAGGGCAGCCACTCCAGAAAACTCAGAGCTTTTCTGTAGCCCAACCTCTCTATAAAGACAAGTTCACACAGAGCAAAAGAGAAAACCCTTACATCTATAAGGCTGAGATGTGATCTGTGGCAGAATTTAACGGCTTGGAGGCACTGAGTCAGCGAAAGGATAGCAGATGTGCTGTGGGCATGGGTGGAGAGAGAGTCCCAGGGGTACGACAAGATTACTAACTAAAACCAACTTAAGGAGAAGAATGAAAAGGGGAGAAAAACTGAGAACCCGGAGACAGGCTGAATTGCCACTATTCCAGTCTCGTTGGTGTGCCTGTAAAACAAGCCTTGCCGAGCATCTAAGTCAGCACAGAACAGGCACTTCCGTCTGCTCCCCATGTTCTCCAAGCCACTGGCAGTCTAACTGAGGCTTCACTGCACAACCGATGCTTTGCTGGACTCTCCACTAGCCTGTCTCAAAGCCCACTGCGGTGGGGAAAGGTGCTGGCCCCAGGGATAAAAGAGTGGGTATCAATTCTACTCTCCCAACTCCTGACTGGCAATCACTGCTTCCCTTCCACTATGGAACAATGGCATTTTCATCTTTATCATTCTGCTCCTGGAGCAGCTACTAAAAACTAGTTTCCACTCCTGGAAAGGGTACTAACACAGACTGATACAAATTCAAGGTTCAAAATGCACTGTTTTCTGAAATTTGATTCTCTGGTCTTAGTTTCTTAATATTTCTTTAAAAATGAAGATGGTATCTACATTCATGCAAAGACTGATGTGAGAACTGAACATGACACAAAACATCTAGCACACACTGGCACTCTTTTCTGTGTCCCTGAGAAGCGTCTGCAAACTGTTTGATTCTTTCAATACCTGCAGGTTAGCACCCACTACACTCCTAGAACAGCTGCCTTCTCTATCCCCGCTCTGGACCACAGGTTCCCAAGAGGAGGAGGCAAGCTTAATCCCAGGCAATGTGTTTTTATAGAAAAGCATTCTGTCATCTCTGCAACTTTTGGCAAGAGAAATAGGACACACTTAAAAATTAGCTTATCTGTCTACACTGCTCAAACGCATCTACATCAAAAATGGTTTTGAAATATAGGAAGTAATGACATTTACAAAGTGTATATAAGCTGATCCCAGAAGGCTATGTGCATTTCAGTCTCCCTGTTGGAGGGATTACAAGGTCAGACCAGTGAAGCCAGATCACTCACCTCACTGTAGAATCTGAGGAGCCAGTTACAATGACACGTTCATCATACTGGAGACAGAGGACAGAGCCTGTGTGCCCTGTTAACACTTTCAAACACTCCAGGCTAGTTTTATCCCAGATCTATTGAGACAAGATCAACCACAAACAGTGATTTAATGTATCACATTTTTATTGTCACCCTTTCTGTTCTGAATCATAAAACATACCTGTGTTAGAGTAAATAAGAAAAATCAAATACTAAAAAGGTGCAAAATGAAAAGGAATACAGGCAACATGGATTAACTTCCAGAACAGATATGCTATTTTGTTTAAAACTGTACCCTTAGCTGTTATATTCATTGCACTTATCAGCAGACTTATAAATCTTTTAAAAAAATCTGTGAAAAGCCAGATTCTCCTCTGAAAAATCAACATGATAACATCTATTAAGGTCCTTTAAAAATGCATACCCCCAGAGGCCTGTAAACCCTCTGTACTCTCAGAGGCTGAGACAGAAGGACTATGAATTTAAGCCCAGTCTGAAGAACTTAATTGAATTAGCAAGAACCTGCTCAAATTTAAAAAAAAAAAAAAAAAAAAAAGGGATGGGAATGAAGATCAGTGCAAAGGCCCTGGGTTCAAATCCCTAGTAAGGGGGTGTGTGTGCAATATTTCAGAAAAATCCCAAGGTAAACTCTTAAAGTTCTAAGTGAAAAAAAATGTTTTATTACAGAGTTAAACACCTAAGAATCATAACAAAAACTGTCTATTTACTGACATAATCACTATATGTTTTTAAAAGATTAAAAGGAAGTAAAATGTTAGTAATAATAAATTTTTTAATACTCTCAGTGCTCTTTTTTTCTCTTCTTTTACTGTCTCTATAGTTGTTTTTTCCAGGATGTTATGTAGTTGGAAACAACACCATGCTCCCTTTTCAGATTGGCCACTGCTTTAATTTAGAAATACGCATTTAAGGTTCTCCCGTGCCTTTCATGGCCTGCTAATCTAATTTCCTTTCGGTGATAATAATTATTCCATTATCTAGATTATCAAAGTGTGTTTGTGTGTGTATGTGTGTGTGTGTGTGTGTGTGTGTGTGTGTGTCTGTGTGTGTGTCTGTGTATACATATTCATTCCATATATCTATTCATCTATTGAAGGGCATCTTGGTTGTTTCCAAATTTGGCAATTATGAATAAAGCTTGTTACAATGTGCAGGTTTTTGGGTAGACATAAATTTTCAACTCCTCTGAGTAATACTAAGTAGTGTAACTACTGGATCATATGGTAAGAGTATGTTTAGTTATATAAGAACTGCCAAACTGCCTTCCAAAGTAGCTGTACCATTTTACATTTCTATGAGCAATAAATGAGAGTTCCTGTTGCTCTATATCCTTGCCAGCATTTGGTGTTGTCGATGTTCTGGATTTTGGCCATAGTAATAGATATGCAGTGATATCTCATTGTTGTTTTAATTTGCAACTTCCTGATGCCGTATGGTGTAGAGTATCTTTATACAGGCTGAGTTGCCATCTATATGTTCGTTGGTGAGGTGACTATTAAGGCCTTTGCCCATTATTCATGTGATTGTTTATTTTCTTATTGTTGAGTTTGAAAGGTTTTCAGAAATGTTTTTCACAAATATTTTTTTCAATCTGTAGCTTCTTTTCTTTTCTTTTTTTTTTTTTGCAGCTTATTTTCTCATGCCCTTCATAGTGTACCTCACAGAGCAGAAATTTTTAATTTTTATGAATTCTAGCTTAGTAATCCTTTCATTGTGCCTTTGCTGGTGCACCTAAAAAGTCACCACCAAACCCAAGATTATCTTGCCATATGAGTGGGCGATCTACTCACAGGTTTTACTCAAGTGAACTGAAAACTATGTTCCCACAAAAAGCTACATGCATGGATTTATGATGGCTTTAATCGCAAATGTGAGAAATTGTAAATAATTCAAATGTCCCAGAAATACTAAATGGATAAGCACACTGTAGTGTACCCAATAAAATACTCTTTAGTAATAAAAAGGAATGAATAACATAGACATAGCTTCAATGCACCATACTAAATTTAAGAAGCCAGACTCAAAAGGTTACTTATTACACAAATCCACCGATAAAACATTTTGAAAAAGGAAAAAAAAATTACACACACACATACACACACACACACACACACACACACACGGAAAAAAAGATCACTGGTTTCCAGGGTGTGAGGAGAGGTGGGTGGGAAAAGGTGATTACAAAGGGCCAAGACAACAGGATTTAATGGGACAACTGTTCTGTACCTTGTTAGTTATTACAGTTGTATACCTCTGTGTGTCTGCTTTACAGCAAACAGCAAACTTTCTTATATGTAAATCATAACTTTAAAAAACCCACTTAAAAAATCCTCAATGTTTTCTTAAATATGAGGAAATAAGCTACAAACATTGTAAAACAAACTCTGTCAGGTCAGCTAGCAAGCAGATCAAACATGGGAAAATAATGCAGTGTATCAACTACTTAAAAATGAAAAGAATTTAAGTCACTTTATCATTTTTCATATTATCATCTAAGCCCTTCTCAAAAACCATAAAAGGTAATGACTTTGACTTACAAGCAAACTAGTAATAGTCTCACCAGACAGCAAAGTAATCAACAGCCCTGGTTTACTGAGATAGTTTCTACTTACACCTAGATAGAGACTACAGGATGTGAGTGTACTTAGAGGAGGGTAAGAAGTGAGACAAGCCAGGGCCTTTATTCATTACAGGGAAAAGCTCTGGCTCTGGTTTTTCAGAACCACCCCAGGAGCTGCCATAGTTGAGTGGAACAGATAAAAACCAATCTGCAGTAAATGGAAAGGTTGTCACATCTAATGCCTGGCATGCAACTACAATTCTAAAAATAAAACATACAAAATGTAGTCATTCACCTTAATAGAATTATCTCGTAAGCCACTGATAATTTTTTCATCATCATACTGTAAACAGTAGACACCTTTACTATTTTCAGAGCGGCACTGAATCCTCTGTAAGTTGTGTCGTCCACACCGCCAGTTAGATTCTATAGTCTAAGGGAAAAAAACCAGACAAGAAATGAGTTTTTGTGAATCAACTATTCTATGAGGTTTCAGAATTTGGGGTTGCTTCCAGAAGCAGCATACCACTGATATCCCGATCTTGGTTTGCATAACTGTCTGTGGAAAGGAATCACGCTCGTTTCCAAGTAAGACATTAGCCCAGTGATGTTTTTTTCTCACTTTCCCTGCCCATCTGGCAACTATCACAGGATTTCCAATGAGTTTTGGGTTAGGTCTGAAATGGCCTAGAGAGAATTCAATATGTTTAAAGAATGTCATTTGCACCCAAAACACACAAATAAATAATAACTCACTGGGTCACTCACTAATGCCAATTAAAATATTTGGCAAATGCCTGCAGCCAACATCACGCATATACACAAAATCTATGTATCCAACCAAAGTACCTGATCACTGAAAAAAGATACTGTAACTAGTCCTGTACATGCCAACTACATAAAAAAACTTTCTTATCATTTTTAGTCCATCAGAATGGCACATTTTACCCCTGGATTCTCATTCTTTCCTCACTCACGCAACATTTGCTGAGATGTTAGTATACTCCACATTCTGTGCTAGGTATTAAAAAAAAAAATCAACAGAAAGCATCCTATATTCAAAGGAGGCATTACTTTAGTACCTAGGTACAGTATCTAGAACTGGAACTCACAATGGTTCAGCTTATAATTTTTTAGCTTCATGGTGTGAAAGCAATACACATTCAGCAGAAGCTGTGCTTTCTTTTCCCTGGCTAGCCATCTGCAATGGTGAGCCACAGCTCCCAGTCAGCCACTTGATCACAAAGAGAAACAACTGAAACTCTGCAGTGCACTGTGTTGCTAAATTAGAATGTCAGTAAGGTTTGGTGAATTCAATGCATTTTCAACTTAGGATGTTTTCAAATAACAATGTAACCCTATCATAAAACAAGGAGCATCTGAACTTCAAACTAAATTTATTTAGCTAGAAGATCAACACAATAAATTTGGAAGGAAGTTTTCATTATCTCCCTTTAATAAACAAGGACAGAGTCTAACTTGCCTGAAACCACAAAACTAATAACTGGACTGGCTGGAAATCACATCTAGTTTTTTCTAACTCAGTCCATGCTTTTGCTACTAACATATTCAATACCTACAAAGGATGGTCCTACCTCTTGAGGCAGTGAGCACAGAACATAAGATCTGGAACAACTCAGATAAAATGCTCTGGTGACATCTAACAAATCATATTTACTCATTTTGAAGGTAGTATGAGTCTGGATTCTGCAAAATTTACTGAATGCTATTTATTATTATTTAGAGAAATAATGTATTTTAGATAGTAATCCTGCCACCTTGGCATGCTAAGTATTCCAGGAAAATGCTGACTTAGGAGGCAAGATGTACTGGTAGCAATACTATTTCCTGGCTGTGACTCTAGGCAGCAGTTACCAATGTTCAGGTGACACCTTTTATGAGCTATCAGAGTCAATACAGAACTGTATGATTCCACATGAACCCAAAGTATTATAAAAATGAACACATAACCTGTCTTACATATATTAGGTACTTTTTAAAAGTTCATACAACTTCTCTTTGGTTTAAAACATACATAACTGCTTTAAAATTCTATTGGCCAGGCATGGTGCACACACCTGTAATCCTAGCACTCGGGAGACAGGAGGATCACAGCGAGTTCCAGGCCATCCTGGGCTATATCATGAGTTTAAGGCATGCCTGAACTGCATAGTGAGACCCTGTCTCAGGAAAAAAAAAAAAAAAAAAGCTATTGAATTATAATACTTCAATGAATAGAAAAAGCATATAACTATGATATATGAGTTTGAAAAAAACTTTTTTCATTTAAAAAGAGGAATATAGGAAATTTCCTATGTTCTCCCACTTCTGTTTTCAAGAGCTAGGTGAGTTGGTCATGATTTTTTACTGCAACTAAAGCCCTAAAGACGTAAGAGAGAACAGTAGAGAGGAGCTTTGTGATACATCAGTCTCTGAGATGTTTGCAGAGAATATCTCCTGACATTAAAGGCTGGATCATACCACCTACTTCCAACTCTCAAACGAGAGCTAGAGGATAGGACCTTGTAAAAGCTCTACTAGACATCACACTTTGATTTGAGTGGAAGTCAAGAAATGAATTAGCTCTCAATTCTTATAAAAAGCCTAATTTTCTAAAGTATACCTCTGAAGTAAAAAAAAAAAAAGTTTGCAAATAATTCCTGTTGGGTCAGGTGAGGAAGTCCCCAGTTAGGGCTATTTAAAAAAGTCATTAGGGGTAGAGCACTTGCTTAGCAGGCACAATGCCCTGGGTTGACTTTACAGTACTACGAATTTAAAATTTTTTTTAATTAAAAACTTAAAAAAAAATCATTAGGTTCCCGAATCCTAAGATGAGTGTAGGTTGTTGGAACCAGATCGGGAGTCCCAGCTAGCTGTGCAGCCACCCAGGCATTCCTGATGCTGTGCTCCCCTCAATTCCCAAGGCCACACACACAAGAAAGTCCTGCTGACTGTGTCTGTCCAAAACACTACCACCATGTGTGACAACCTCAACCCTTCCCTGAATGCTTCTCAGCCTGGTCTTTTTTAGGAAAAAAAAAAAAAAAAAGATCTTTAAGCCTGGCAGGCAGCCCATTGTGGCAGAAAATACTTAGGTCAAGTACCAGTCTTGGCAAGTGACTCAGAACATCTGAACAGCAGTTTCCTCCTCTGTAAAAATGGGAATAGTTAACATCTACTCCCTCAAACCACTGTAAAGGGAGTCATCGCAGTGTCCACTAAGAATACTGGCCAAAAGCAGTGGGCTGTGACCAAAAAACCCAAACAAACAAACAAACAAACAAACAAAAAACCCTCCCCCAACAAACCACCACCACCAATAAAATCCTCATCAAATTGCCAGGAATTGCTGTCTAGGTAGATATTTAATGTTGATCACCTGAGCACTCCTGAAGTGTTCCCAGGAAGGTGCTCGCCTTTGAATGGGATTCAACTATTAACGTCAGCAGCAGGAACACGAGTCACACACAGGTGCACCTCTTTAATTATGTGGGTACCTGCCATTCCACTTAGCCATCATGTGGTATAGCTACTGTTGAGGAATATTTCATGTTTTGGAGAACTTGTAAAATCCCCTTACCCTGAACAAATTTTCAAATACTGGGAAAGTAGCCATGATACACAGAGTATACAGCAGCATTTAAATTGGCAATAGAGTGAAAACAGATGTCTGAGTATGGAGGAATAACATTATTTTTAGAAGCCTAAACACAACTGGGTGGGTGGGCAAGTTTCAGCATTTTCTGGTCAGGACAATGTTAATATCAAGTTTTCAAACCACAAAAAAGCTCCCCACTTTCCCTGAATACAGTGTGGTTTATTAGAAGGTATAATACAATACACCATCATTTTCCCAATGGTCTGTTCCAAGAGGAACGCTTCAAAGCCTTTACTCCAGCGAGTAAAGTGAGGAAAAAGGTGTATCCCATGAAGAGGTTTGTCACTACACCAAAATGGCAAAAAAGAAAAATCCAATTCAGGACATCGGTCTGTTTTAACAGTGCTCACCTCTGAAGCTGTAAATGGGCAACTGAAGGGGGCATGGGGGGAGATAAATATCCACTTGACATTCCAGGTGTTAATTTATCTTTTGGCAATGTACTTAAAACCCTTTAAAGTGGCACCTTTCCCATAACTAGACTAAAACAACGCCAACGAATCTTATCTTAACTCATAGCCTTTTTTCAACTAACAGTCAAGGTTGCCGATTATTCTTACACTTGGAGGAAGATGAGAAGACCAAGCTGAAATTTTATAGACATAAAACAACATGCCTCTTTTTTCCTCAGTTCTTGAATTTTCCACTTGGAAAAAAACAAACAACTGTAAGCCTACAGCTAGACAGACCTCAGTTAAAATCTCATCTCATCCACTTAATGTAGCAAGTTCTAAACCTTTCATCTGTTTCTTCTTATACAAATAAGGATAATATGTACACTGCTATAAAACTTAAATGCAATAATCTATGCAAATTATCCAATATAGTCCCTGATATAGCGCAAGGGGTCAAAATAGAGTGTCTGTTCTTATTATATTCTGTTTATGAGAGTTTCATACCAGCCACAGGGACAGAGCCAAGTTCATGACAATTTCTCATTTATTTGATCTATGAATAACTGAAAGAACTTGCTACATGTATGTGTGCCCTGGACAGGATGAAGTATACTTGCATAGCAGAGGCACAGAACTCTACTTTGGGGTGGTACCAGGGATCTATAAGAAACTTATATGCAAGAGTACCAGGTTGATACCAGACTCCACTTCCCACTAGCTGTGTGATCCAGAGCAGGGCATTTAACCTTCTTGAGTCTACGTTTCAATTTTAAATAAGGACTTGACCTACTTTTCAGGTTTGGGCCAGAATGTTCATTGAGGAAATGTATTACAAAATGCTAAACAAAGTATCTGGCACAAGTAAATGTTCTATTAAGTGGTACATTATTTTTTTCGCTACTACTATTAGTGAATATACTAAAGTATAAACATCATTCCTTATACTAAGAAACTTAGCCCACAAAAATCTGGAGGAGACGCTTGTGGCCAACCAATGGGTTTTCCTAAACCACACTTTAAGAACCACTAAGAAGACCACCATGATGCAGAAGTTTTGTATCAAAAAGGGTTTTCCCGCCATGGCTCTATTTTCCCTCACATTTGCCTCCTCTACTACAAAATATTATCTTAGACCAAGAAAACAGTTACGGTAGGTGGTGTCACATACTGACATACCACGGGATACTGAGTTCACACTGTTGATTACAACAGTAGTCATGAGGATTAAATAAAATAAGCTACATCACCAAATCTTCAACTTGATTAAATTTCTTCCAGAGTTTCTGTTTATTATTGACTGAATGTAAGCATTTTCCTTTTCAAATAAACAATCTGATAAAAATCATTCAAGGAAACTTAGAGATACCTTGTAAATAGTTGCCCCCTCCCAAAAGAACAAAAGGTAATATACTTCTAAGGCCTGCATACAAGCAATTTCTTGTATAAAGAAGTATACAAGGATATTATACAATCTAAAGTACTGCTATCTAAAGGTAAGACACAACCCCTCTCCCATGAAATACACATACATCGATCTAAGATTAAAGTTAATGCTAAATCTCATCTACTAACACTCACCTACTAACTGTAAGGACAACTTAAACTTTATGATTTTTCTGGCAAAAGTTTTCAATTATTGAACACTCCCTAAAAGGTTACCTCCTGGGTCACTTTACAGAGCAGAATGCTCAAAAATGTTCATTTTTAAAATCATGATATTCTGGCCACAATCTGATTTACCATTAGCGGAATGATTCCATTAGTTCACATCTGACTGAAAAGGGGGTGAGGAGAAAGGATCTAAAAAAGCATATGTTTCTCCATTAATGAATTTTGGCATAATAACTTTTTATGTCTATCACCTGGGGAAGAGAATTACTTCACATTTGCAAAACTGAGTATAACTTTATAGGAGATGCAGCACTGCCTAGTGAAGGCTGAACTTTTCTGCCAAGGAGGAAATAGTGAAGTAACCAAAACCAACCAGGAACACATGTGAAGAGTTAATGAGAAATGCGTGTGCATGTCTTTCCTGGTTCAAGGAAAAGGGCTCAATAATAAAACCGAACTAATTAGAATACATGAACAGTATCAAACATCTCTAATGTTTCTCATCAGGTTTACAGTTTTACTGGTCTGGAGAAGTTATATTCAAACACAAAAGGGTCCAGGAGCATAATTTGTTCTATAAAACCCACTATACATAATTTTTGAACAATTTTTATGAAAAACTATGGAAAATTTACAGAGGAAACTGAGAATATGCCTTCTCTGCTTCTCCAGAGATGGCTCAAAAATTTAAAACCATGATTACCTTAAAAATTAGGTCCTGAATTTTAGAAGTTTATCAAATTAGAATAAAAATCTATTTTTGGATTAGTGTTAACTAACTGGTAGCCTTTCAGAAGGGTTTTGTGTCTTAGAAATATTAGACTTTGCAAAAAAAATGACCAGTCTGAATGGCTGCAGATTATACACTATGATATTCACTCCAAAAATTCAACTTAAAAAAAAAATTAGCTCCATGCTTTTGGAACAAAAGAACACTCTAAGGCAACATAAAAGATTGAGAACAAGACACAAAGAGCCCATAAAACAGATAAATCATAAAGTTACCTCTATATCCTGAATAATCTTTGGGTATAACGATCTATAAAATGAATTGGGAGGGCCATCTGTGGGTCTGTTTTTAAACAAGTACTGATCCCTGGCAAATAAAAACAAACAGATGTTACATTTTTGCACATTAAAGGGTGAATTTTATTTAAACATGGTGCTTACAAAGATACCATATCTTTAATGTTTTTTAACTTGCATTGAGTTTTAATAGTTCAAAAGCAGAATTTCTAACAATTTCTACAATTTCTAGCAGAATTTCTAACTTGTCAGAAACAAGTTTAGTTCAATTTACAGCTATCCAACACGATGTCGGCCTTTGTTTTCTGAGTACCAACACACGAAAATGTAGCCTTTCATTCTAGAGAGTTTATTTAATAAGAGGTGCTAATGTAGCTCTGTGAAAAATCTAACTTAGTCCACATCAAATTTCCTCCCATAAAGAAAATACACCCCAGCCAGGCATGGTGCCACATGCCTATTAATCACAGCACTCTGGAAGGTTGAGGCAGGAAGACCCCAAGTTTGAGCCCAGCCTAGGCAACTTAGTGACTCAGCAAGACCTTGTCTTATATAAAAATAAAAAGGGGTGGAGATAAAGCTTAGTGTAAAGGTTCTAGGCTCAATCCCCAGTACTCCAAGGAAAGCGGGGGAGAAGAAGAGGGGAAGAGATACATAGAAAGAAGGAGAAAGGGAGGGAAGGATAGGGCAAGGAAAGGAAGGAGGGAAAGGAGAGGGTTAGAAAGGGGAAAAAGGGGGAGGGAGAAAGGCAGGCAGGCAGGCAGGCAGGCAGGGAGGGAGGGAGAGAAGGAGGAAAGGAGGGAAGGAAGGAAGGAAGTAACAGTCCTAACCTTCGCTCTCATCATCCCTGCTCAGAGCTCTTTCCCTACACTAACTGGGCCAGGCCACTGTCATGCAGAGAGCTATAAAGCTGCATTTAGGTACATGGGTTTTCTGTGAAAAATCCTGTCATTGTGCCTCCTATATCCTCAACCAGGAATAATAACAAATCGCAAAATGGTATTACTTGACTCATATTTTTCTTTTGTCTTACGTATCTTTTGATAATGATACCACTGCCTAAAGAAAAAGCACAAATTTATAGCTTTGAAAAGCCAAGTCACTCACTCAAACTAAACTCTGTAACAGTTAATAAAGGAAATTTCATGTTTCAGAAGAACTTCTAATAGCTTTAACTTTTCCCCCCAACTCTTGACCTTGTTTAAAATAGGCCAACATAGTTGCAAGTATAATTACTTTTTGAATAATTAAGCTGACTCTATGTCAAAGACTTTTCTCTAAAGGAAGAAGCACCCAAGTACTTACCACCCTCTTCTCTCTGAAAGTCCTTTCCACAGCGGGTCAGTGCGCACCATTCGTTCAATCAGCTTCTTCCAAAGCATTCCCTCAGAGATCACTCGCTGCCATTCTTTACATACCAGCTCTGCTGCACACAGAGATCTGGCATCCAGGTAGGAAAGAATGTTTTCTGCTATGTGATCTAAGCCTTGCTCTGCAAAGCATAAAGGAGAATGAAGGCATGGAGAGGGAGGCAGAAATGCACAACCACCACCTTCTTAAAGATAAGAAAAATAAATTCTGAACCAGCAAAAATATTTCAGTAATATCGAAAGGTCTACTGATAAACAAATGCACAAGTACTGTGTATAAGACATATACACTTCATTTTGATTTTTTATTACAGAACAACTGATGGCAACAGTCCTCTGTGAAAAGCTGACTCTGGAAAGTTCTGTATTGGTCATATTATAATAAAAGACTTATCTTTTACATAATCCTTACAAAATGCCTACGGGGTAATGTCTCCCTAGATATTACAGATGAGGTACAGAGAGAGGCAAAACACTCAAGACTTTATTCAGTGGTGAAACCAAGATTGGAACTCAGGTTTCCTGCTACAAAATTTGGGTTCATTCCCCTTATTTACTGTCCTTCACAAAACATATCCACCAGTCCGTGCTCTCTGTGACTCCCTGTGAGCTAACAAAACCAAAAAAGTGAAAGTGATCCATCTTTGAAAACTTACAGAAAACTAAGTGTAAACCAAGTGTTAAAATTAGCCAAGCTTAGGTGTATTTTGGTCAATCTTTTTATCTCATTCTTGTGTATATCCATTTTATGTTCCTGAATAGATGGTAAGAACCCTCAAAAGCAACTGCCCCATGTTTACATATTTTGGAACACTGGAAATTACTGAGTTCAACAGCCACGTGATTCAAAGGTCCTTGCATAGATAATCGTTCAGGGTTCAGCCTTTGCCTGGCATTTACACAGGAAGGAAATTCAACAGCACTGTGCTACCTGTCAACTCCCTTCTAGTAGTTCTAGGAGTGTCCAGTGTCACCTATAAGAAATGAAGCTCCTCTACAAGCCTCTTCAGCTTAGAAATGAAAACACAGAACATTTAGTCAGAAAATCCCAATTTTATATCACAGGTTTACTACCTGCTAGCTCTTACTATTTCTATAACATAAAATAATACCAAAATGTCCCTTTGCCTTGATATTCTACCATACAAAATGGTAATCATCAGTAACAACTGCCCTTTCTCACACTACCAGTAAGAATCAAATTGACAGACTTATGAAAAGATTTTAAAGACAATAAAGCACTCTACTAGGTTAATGCTTGTTCTTTTTCAAAATAAAGAGAAAAGGTAGAGTAACAGGCTTAAAGACCAGGATGTAAGTAAATCATTAAACTTACAGAGACTCGGTTTCCTCATTTGTATAAAACAGTGGCAGTAACCTCCGCTTTATTTTGAAAATATCACAATGAAATGATGCATAGTAAATACTTTACAGCTGAGCACCATAGCCCACCCCTGTCACACCAGGTACTCAGAAAGCTGAGATTGGAGGATCATAAGTTTGAGGCTAGCCTGGGCAACTCAGCCAGACCCTTTCTCAAAATTAAAAAAAATAAATAAATACATACACACACAAATGGGCTCGGGCATGGCTCAATGATACAGCATTTGTTTAGCATGTGAGACCCTGAGTTTTATTCCCAGCACTGAAGGATCAAATTTTACAAACAAAGGTTTTCTTCAACTTTCAGAAGGTTTATGGTTGCACTGTTAATTGTGGTATCCAGATCTTTAATGTACAAACTGCCCTACTCTGATTAGTTCTAATACCTAATGATAATGAAGATTTCACCGGGACCACAAACCTTTCTTATACTCATCAATTTATTATAGTTAGCTATATTATATTGTCAAAAACTGAACTACCTTCATCCCACAGTCACAGTAGACTCCTAGGATGGTAATGAGTTAATCCAAAGCCTCTCCCTCAAAAATATCTATTAAAATAATTTCCCCAATTTGTGTATGTGTATGGCCAGTTGGAAAGGTAGGAGGCAGCTTCATGCAGGAGTTTATATTTATCCTTACTATAATTCACCTTCAAACCTCTATCTGACCCATTCATTTCAGTCTAGAATTCTGATTTTCGGCTACGGTGACTTTCTTCACAGTAGCCCACCCTACTTTCTCCAGGGTGTTTGTTAAACTGCTTTTTCTCCTTTTACTCAGCCCAAGCTCACTTGGTAGAACCAGTTTCTCCTCCACTCTTCACTTTTACTTTCTCAAATAAACTTGATCACTGAAGAAAAAAAAAAAAAAGAATTCTGATTTTCATTATGCACCAGATCTGCATGATGGGCAAATGTAGAAAGCCTTCACTCCAAGTTGTGGACAAACATGCTAAATGGGTCAGAACCAAGGACAGCACCCACAGTGCTAGCTATTTCCCTCCAGGTTATAGTCACTGATGCATTCATTAATGCTACCAACACTCAGCCACCAATCTCAGTAAGCTTCTGGATACTACTGTTCAGCTCACAGCTCTCTACTCAGACCTCAAGAACATCTGGGAAAACTGTTCCATGAAGACACTACCACCATTATATTATTCATTCTTCTTTTGACCTATGCTAGTACTACTAGGCTGGTAATCTTACCCAAAAATGGAATGCGTATATGGTATGGTAACCCTCTGTGTTCCCCTGCTGATGTTTACTACATTTACAATCTTTCATCCACATGTTGACACCAGCTGCTTTGTGTCCCTTTTTAACATATAAAATCTACGTTCATTATAGAAAAAAGGACAAAATACACATAAGCAAAACAAACAAAAAAACTTAAAGCCCTAAACCCCATCTCTAAGAGATAACAGTTTTATATAACATCCTGCCTCTCCATCACTATGGCTGGCAAAATAATTATATCAGAATTTCAAATTTCAGAATACCTCAGTCCTGTTTACTCATATTTTCTTTTAGAGTCTCTACACAGGCTAACAGATTTAGCTCTACTATGGATTTTTCTAATTCTGGGATACCTATCTGACTGACTTCCTTTGACATTTCTATTCATGATATTAAAACATAGTCATTTTTTAAAGTTTATATTACTTTCTCCTCACCAGCACATCTTCTTAATTGTTTTTAAACACACTCCTCATGAATCCTCTCTTGAGTCTGCTGCTCTGAGAGATGAAACAAACAGCATGACCAGAATGCATTAAACAGTTGCTTTTTCAGATCCCAAGGGCTGCAACAATCCTATCATGTGTATGTGAACTGGGAAAGCAACATCCAATCCTTCCACTTGACTGGATGCTCACAGTCTGGACCATAAACTGGAAAAGCCTGTGTGCCTGTATCTGAAATCACTTGAGGCTACTGATCTTCAAAATAACAGCAACAAAAACAGATCCTCCAGACCTCCTCCTGACCTCCTGAATTACAATCTCTAGATGACAAGGCCCAGGAATCTACACACTCTTAAGAAGTGCCACCAGCTAATTCTGACATGTTAGGAGCTGCTGATTTAGAGCAATGACACCCCTTAGTCCTCTTTCAATCTCTCTGCCTTGTGCCGCAAGAGCTCACAACTAAACTACCATTTTGCAAAAGTAAATCCCTTACCAACACATATTTCCTCTTGTTTCAAATGGTATCAGTCCAATTAAACATCTCAGTAATATCTACAGGTTAGATTTCTTTCCTTCAGTTACTACTTTAATTCACTTCACCCCTCAAGGAGGCAGCATGTTTTAGTCTTGTGGAAAATGCACTGGCTGTGACATCAGACAATCTGGCTTGAATCCTGGTTTTGTCAACTGCTATTTAAGTGACCTTAAGCTTATTCATTTCCCTTTTTGAATTTGTCTTCTGTAACACAGAAATAATATTAAATGATATTAAAAGCTTTCTCTATTATCTCGGTATAAGTCTCGTATCTTCTTAAATGTTTTGAGAAGAACTCGGCACCAGGGGTTGGGGATTTAGCTCAGTGGTAGAACACTTGCCTAGCAAGCGCAAGGCCGAGTTTGATACCCAGCACCCACTCATTACCAAAAAAGAACTGAACACCTTAGAATAGACACCCCCAGGAAGCATGAACACCCTAGAACTTTCTGACTACAAGCCTACTCAGGACTAAAAGGTTACTGAACAAGGTGATCTATTTCCCTGGGATGTAAAGAGGTTTGAGGTGTTAAAACTAAGCATTTTCCTAAGTACCTATGTCTGGCTCTCATTATTCTATCATGCTGAGACTCCCCCAGTTCCCACCACCACCTGCTCCTCAGGGCAACAGGAGGATAAATTACAGCCTCAGAAAAATGAGGCTATAATACTGCACACACAATGCTGAAGAAGTGCTGCTGGTGCTAATTAGAGCCACCACATGAAAATCGGGAAAATTTTCAATAATAAAACAATTAAAAGTCACAAATTTCAAAACTCAATATGTAAATACACTTTATCACAACAGAACTCAAAATGTATGCTGTTAGTTCAATGCCCTTGAGTATGGCCAGTTTTAAACCAGTGGTTCAGATCATACAATTATAGAAACTTCGATTACTTTTGGAAACACGTTTCAAAAAGCAGCTGCAAAGAAAATTCCTTTCCTACCCACCTCTGCTGTCCCTTACCCTAAAACCCCTAATCACAGGTCTAGTAATAAAATCTGAAGTCAGAAAATTTTTTTAAAAACAGTGCAGGGGCTGGGGATTTAGCTCAGTCATTAAAGTACTTGCTTTGCAAGCACAAGGCCCTGACTTGAAGTATATCAGCCTATAGATTTTTTAGACAGAAATGAAATAAAAAGCCCACAGGGTCACAAAGATCACAAAGCCCAACATTTTTTTTCATAAAATATCCAGGAAACAACAAAGTGGAACATGCACCTATAAGTCAGGATGAATCAATTTGGAAATTAGTGGTTGAATAATTAAAGCTTCCTAGCAATAGATCTTACTACCCCTGGAGAAGTCCTGCCTGTCTGGGCTTTTCAAAACTTTTAAAAAGTTGCATCCTCAGAGCACCTAGTAGGTATCAGGCATACAATATACATTACATTTAATGTTGACAGTATCCTATGAAATATTATTATTCCCACACAGATAAGAAAACAGAGGTTCCAAACAGTGACCTATCAAGTGCAGAGTGCTGGACTTAAGCATAGGAGCTCTCTAAATCCAACACTTGCTCCTTCTTCCACACTGCCATGCTGGGTCTTTGGCCTTGTACCCAGCCTACAGTCTGCTAAGGTCCTCTGGACTTTCCTCTCTTCCAAGACTTTTGATCGAGTCTCTGTCACATTTACATCCTGTAGTGGTTTTCAGCCTTACTTGAGGAGAAGACAATGAATACAAAATTGCTAGAATGCTAAGTGCTTCTAAATTCCTAATTGCTCAGACACCTCACCAGATGCATCACCAACATATAGCATCCTTCTGAAGCACAACCTGCCTCTGTTTTAAATGGTGTAAGTTTTCTCTTTAACAACAGTTCTTACAAACCACAAACTTAGCCTGCAGATATTGACATTGCAGACTAAACATTTACCATGATTTTTAGAAAAGTGTATCACAATTATCACTTTTTCCACTGAACCAAAAGGGGCCAGAGACCACAAACATTTTCCATTTTTCCTATACTGACAGGTACAATATTCACAGTAAGCATTAAAATGCCAAAACTATAGACAATTTTTATAGAATGGTTTTCACAATCAAATGAACTTTAAATTGACTGTTAATTTTAATAAGTAAAAATTTAAACTGAAGATCATCTACAGAAAAAGTTAAACATAGACTAGTATAATGGTTAGTAAGTTGTTCTACACATTATTAAATCTAAGCACAAACACGAACATGGACCTGCTTCTCCTAGAATGTTTTTAAGGCAGGGTCTGTGTTAAGGAACTAATGCCAGTTTGAATCCAAGTCTACCAGACACTAACACAATCAACTTGGCCAGCTTGTCCCAAGCTATTAGAGTCATATGTATGAAATATACTAACATATGTATATATGTTCAGATCAAATCCTGTTAAAACAAATAGCATTTTAACAAAAATATTTCCATATCCCAGCCAACAGTCCATTCATTTCATAAAATATTCAATACCGCAAAATTCCACTTTAACAGAGATATGGACAATGCCTTAAAATTCTCTGTGATGAAAACTGAATTGTACGCAATTATACTAACCATATTTATATACATAACACATGTTCATCTGTTCTGCCTCTTCTCCAAGGCTGCAACGCTCCCCAAGCAAAGGAAGGGGTTGCCTGGAACTATGCAGCACTCTGCAAATCCAGAGAACTTCAACAGTGCCACCTCCTGGCTAGTTTGTAAACATAAAGGGAGTTCCCTGGCACACTAAACCCTGCAGAAAGCAACTTACAGGGAAGAAAATAAAATGAAACCAGTAAGAAAACAAACAATAAACAACTTGCTGAGAAGGACGGAGTCAGATTCATTTAGTAAAAGCACTTAAATGAACAGTAAAATCACTGACTGCAAAACTCCAAGTTTGTCTTTTGTGAGACTCAGCCTGACCCAGAGGGCCCTGGGCTCAGATGCTGCAAATGCAGAAGACCACGCACACAGAGCCGGCTTCCAGGCACCTGCAACTCTTTCATACACTCAGAAGCACGTCACCTTCTCTCTCACCGCCCCTCCACTCCCTCCACAATTAAAAGTGAATTTAACTGAACTGGATTGTAATTCACACATTCAATATTAAGGGGCAATTTAAGGAATTTTCCAGAGCAATCTTCACTGTAAGTGATTTTAGCCCTTGCATTAACTCTTGAACCAATGCCAACCATCACCCACATTATCGCACAATAACCAAGACTCACGTTCCTAGGCATTTCGCCTTATTCTTCTGAACCTCCCCTTAAATCTACACAATGAGTAACAGGACGAAGTGGCAGCTAAGATCCCTTTCCGCAATAAATACCATCATTCTTGAAAGAAAACATTCATGTTTTGCCTCTCTAGAGATAACTTATGGAAAAAATGGACAAGTAATGCTACATGTCAGCATAAAAAAAAAAACAGCAGAGTCAAAACTTTTCTAAGCTAACTCTCAAATATCCTTTAACACTGCTGTTTCAGAAAGTAGAGTTACAAGTTTTGGAAAAGGGATCAGGAATTAGAAGTTGGCCTGCTAATTTGTAGCCCCAGATCTCAGCCCAAGCCCCAAGCCTGGATCCTGCATGTGTAGAAGTACTGAGCACATGGAGTAAATCACAAGACAAGTTAAGGAAGACATCAGAAGTAGCTCTGTTGAGACAGGGCTGGTGGGATGGCACTGGTTTATCCCTGGTTATTTCTAGGCCTACCCTGAGATGGCAGTAGGAAACAGCTGACTATGTCAAAAGAAAATGTTCTTGTCAGCATTTTCTTCAGGAGTAAAATCTCTATATCTTACCAAGCAAATTTAAAATGAAAATCAAAAACCAAGAAAGACACAGAAAAGAATGAATGATCAAAAATCAAAAGAGAGGAAACAAGGGCAAGGCAGGGGGCATCACAATCCCTGACTTGAAATTATACTATAAAACTACTGTGATAAAAAAAAAAACAGCATGGTACTGGCAAAAAGACAGACCCAAGGATCAATGGAACAGGTTAAAAGATGCAGAAACAACTCCAAACACACGCAAATACCTCATCTTCGACAAAGGAGCCAAACACCATCACTCGAATAAAGATAGCCTCTTTAATGAATGGTGCTGGAAAAATTGGCTTGCCACATGCCGAAAACTAAAACTAGATACATGTCTCTCACCACGTACTAAATTAAAATCAAAGTGGATCAGAGATCTAAACATTAAAACATAAACACTAAATCTGCTGGAAGATAGAATAGGAAGAACTCTTGAAGACGTAGGTGTAGGCAAAAACTTTAGGACCAAAACTCAGACTGCACAGGAAATAATACAAAGAATCAATGGTTCGGATCACATGCTATTAAAAAGCTTTTGCACAGCAAAAGAAATCACCAACAGAGGAGGGTAACAACCCACAGTGGGAAAAACTTTTTGCCAGCTGTTCCTCAGACAAAGGCCTAACATCTAGAATATATAAAGAACTCAAAAAAAAAAAAATCAGACCCCTCAAATTTAAAGACCCAATCCAAAAAGGGCATCTGAAATGAATAGACACTTCTCAGATGAAGAAGTACAAATGGCAAATAAATATAAGAAAAAGCATTTAACATCACTGGTCACTCGAGAGATGCAAATTAAAAAAACACTAAGATTCCATCTCACTCCAGAAAGAACAGCTATCATCAAGATATCAACGAATAACAAAAGCTGGTGGGGCTTCAGGGAAAAAGGAACCCTCCTCCACTGTTGGTGGGAGTGTAGGCTGGTCCAACTATTGTGGAAACCAGTGTGGCAATTCCTTAAAAAACAACTAAAGGTTCCACTTGACCCAGCTATTCCTCTCCTCAGTATCTTCCCCGAAGAATTTAGAACATCGTACCACAGCAATATATGCACAACCATGTTTATAGCAACACAATTTGTAATAGCTAAGTCTTGGAAACAACCCAAATGACCAGCAACTAATGAATGGCTAAAGACGATGTGTTTTTTTATACAATGGAGTACTGCTCTGCCATTAAAAAGAATAAACTTCAAACATGTATAGGTAAATGGATGCACCTTGAGAACATACTCTTAAGTGAAATAAATCAGACATGCATTGAGTATATATCAAATTGTTTCTCTGATATGAGAAACTATGAATGTAAATATGGACAAAAGGTATAATAGATATTGTGAAAAAGAAAGGTAATATCCAAATAGCAAGAGAACTAGAGAGTGAGGAGGGGGAAAGGAAGGAAGGGAAAAAGAAAGGAAAAGAAAAAGGAAAAAATGTAAATAAGGAAGGGAGGGGGAGTGGAAGGGAGGGGTGGGGAAGGGGGAGAACCAAGATACATCATGTACAGGTACAAATTAACTATGATGAATGTGTATATGTGCTGCCGAAGCGAGCACTGATGAATGTGATCATTACATATATCTACAGTGTACCAGTACACATTCTTGGCAAATAAAAAAAAAAGGGGGAATGAAACTATTCTGCGTGATACTACAATGACAGATACATTTGTTCAAATCCATAAAATAAATAACACCAAGAGTGAACCCTAACATGAACTATGCATGGGGGCGGGGGCGTGATACGTTAATACAGGTTCACAGACTATAACAACACGCTCTGCTGCAGGGTGCTGACAGCGGAGGAAACTGGGCATATGAGGGAGGGGGGTGGGATAAGAATGTGAGAAATCTCTGTGCTTTTCATCTGATTCTGTTCTGAACCTAAAATTCCTCCTTAAAATAAACAAACAAACAAAAAAGAACAAGTTTATTTTAAAAATAAAAATCAACTCTTTGGTCTTGGTGACACAAGCAAGATGATAAAGGGAACGTCATCATTTGGAAAGCACTGTAATAAGATGTACACATTGTGCTGCTGCTGTGGCTCTAAGGCCTACCACCTTCGGAAGTCAGCCTGTGGCAAATGTGGCAACCCTGCCAAGCACAAGAGAAAGTATAACTGGAGTGCAAAAGCTAAAAGTCAGAATACCACTGAGACTGGGCGAATGAGGCACCTAAAAATTGTATATCGCATGCAGATTCAGGCATGCATTCTGGGAAGGAACAACACTTAAGCCTAAGAACAGCTGTTGCAGTATCCAGTTCTTCTTGAGAACTTTAACGATTACTCAAAATAAATGCTTCGGTTTTAAAAGATAAAAAATTTTTAAAAATTAAAAAAAAAAAGTAAACCTAACCAAGGCAGTATGCATGTGAGTGCGTACATCCATGTCTGTCTGTATGTGTGAAAGAGGAGGGTGTGGCCAGTAAGGGAACAGGATGCAGAAATACCTCCACAACATGTAATAAAATGAAAACTCAAGAAAATAGGAATAGGTCTTTATCTCAACCTGATAAAAGCGAACTGTGACAAGCCAACAGCCAACATCATACCAAACATGAGAGAAAGCTTTCCCTCTATTACCAGGAATAAGACAGGATGTTTGCTATCACCACTCCTGTTCCATATAGTTCTCGAAACATTAAGTAGAGCAATTAGACGAGAGAAAGAAAGAAAAGGGATATGGATAGGAAAAGAAGTTAAATTATTCCTATTTGCAAATGACATGATCCTCTACAAAGAGGACCCCAAAAACTCCACCAAAAGACTGATAACCAAATACAACAACACAGCAGGATACAAAATCAGCATTCAAAAATCAACAGCATTCCTGTATGCAAATAACAAACTCACCAACAGGGAAATTAGGAAAACAAGACTTTTCACAATAGCATCAAGAAAAATTAAATACATAAGAATTAACCTAACCAAGGAAATGAAAGACCTCTACAATGAAAACTATAGTATTCTAAAAAAGGAGATTGAAGAGGATATCAGAAAATGAAAAGATATCCTCTCTTCCTGGATAGGCAGAACCAATACAGTCAAAATGGATAAACGTCCAAAACTGTTATATAGATTTAATGTAATCCCAATCAAAATATCAACAGCATTCCTTACAGAACTAGAGAAAGCAATCCTAAAATTCATATGGAAGCAGAAGAGACCTAGAATAGCAAAAGCAATTCTGGACTTCAAGTTATATTAGAAAGCCGCAGTGACATAAACAGCATAGTAAAAACAAAAACAAAATGAAACAAACAAACAAACAAAAAAACCAGACTTGTGGATCACTGGAACAGAACAGATGCAAAAAGAACTCAGGCACACTCGGCTACCTTATCTTTGACAAAGGGGCCAAACCCTTTCACTTGAGGAAAGATAGCCTATTTAACAAATGCTGCTGGAAAAGGTGCTAGAAAAACTGGCTGTCCACATGCCTAAGATTGAACCTAGACCCGTATCTCTCACCATGCACTAAACTAAAATCAAAATGGATCAAAGATCTAAGCATTAGAACAGAAACACTTAATCTGCTGTAAAGACAAAAATAGATAAAACACTTGAAAACAAAGGTGTAGGCAAAGACTTTTTGAACAAAACCCCAGTGCACAAGAAATAATACCAAGAATCAACAAATAGGACCATATCAAATTAAAAAGCTTCTGCACAGCAAAGGAAACCACCATCAGGGTGAAGGGATAACCTACAGAATGGGAAAAAATTTTTGTCAACTACTCCTCAAAGGACTAATATCTAGAATATAGAAAAAACTCAAAGAAATTAGACCCTCCAAGTTTAAAGACCCAATCGAAAAATGGGCATCTGAAATGAACAGACACTTCTCAGATGAAGAAATACGAATAGGCAATAAATACATGAAAAAATGTTCAACATCTTAGACAAAAAACTTAATATATAAAGTATGAAATGAAAGACATATAATAGGCCAGGCATCATGGCACATGCCTGCAATCCCAGAACTCAGGAGGCTGAGGCAGGAGGATCACTGCAAATTCAAGGCCTGCCTGGACTACAAAGTGAGTTCAAGACTAGCTTGAACTACACAGTGAGACCTTGTCTCAAAGGAAAAACAAAAACAGATAACAGGAAAAAAGATGGAAAAAAAAGTTGTTCCCAGCATGGACAATGTATCTAAAAGTGTGCCTTGATTTAGTGTAACTGTCTTCGTGTTTTTTGGCCTTTTAGTCTGGTTATTAATCTGTATATATGATAATTAACTTTATAATGACTCATAAGATAAACAGATGAATCTGATGCTGGGAAAATAAATGCTGAAGAGGAAAATTTAAAAATTGAGACGTGTTATATACATGTACCAATTCCCTACAATGAATGCAACCATTATATACTGCAAATATGTACTAATAAACAGATTTTTTAAAATGTAATAAAGACTCATTACTAGTTTTCTCAATATTTTTGGTTTGTTTTTGTTTGCAGTACTGAAGTTGGAAACCAGAACTTTGTGCATGCCCCATGTATTTTTAAATTTCATATAAAGGCAAAGTACAGACTGTAAGTAAATTATATCAAGTATAAAATAAAATCAAAGTGTCAAATAAAAAGAATCATTTTTAAAAAAGCAAACATTAAACTAAGTGAAGTAACATACTGAACAATAATTAACATTTAATCATACAAACGGCATACATTTCCTAGACAGACACTAAATTTTAATTCCTCCTCAAGTGCTATACTGTACATTGACAATACAGTGCAGGTCCCAAAGAAATACTGCTCCAAACAGTATTCATTCATGCATTTCAGAAGGCCCATTCAGCCAGGACCTGAGGCTAGGTACTTTTCTACTGCTCAGCTCTTTAAGACAAGAGCAGTTACCTGGTAAGGCGGTGATAAAGTCCCGCTGCAACATGGGCTTCAGGTAAGAGTTAATATGTCCATGCTGGTAATGACACATTCGTGAAATAAGATGCTCCACAAATTCCACTTGATCTGATTCAGACCACTGGTCAAAATACTTAATACACAAGTCCTTTTCTTTTTGATAATTTCCTTCTGATGGCCTTTTTCTGGAGACGATCACAGATGACGTTCCGTTACTTATCTATGTTAGAAAACAAAATAATAGCAATAATTAGTCTGACAAGAGAAAGAAATGTCATTTATTAGAAACATTTTTCATACTGTGCATTTAATCTTAAAATAATAGTCTTACCCTAAAGCTGATCTCATTTCTTTATTAATTCATTCTTTTTTTATTAATTCATTCTTAAGTAACTAAAAAATGTATTTCCAATCCATCTCCTCAAATTAGTCACTACAGTAAATGCTGGAGCTCCAGTTATTTCCAAAGCTAAATGCTATCTTAAATCATCATTCTCCAATACTTATTCCAAAGTCACATTGTTATTAGATTAACTAATTGTAGAAATAACAGTCTTACGGGAACTGCTCAACTTGGTGAAACGGCAACTGATTGATCGTTAACAGTATGGTTTACTTCCTCAAAGTTAAAAGTTAATGCCATGTACAGTAGTCCCCATAGGGAACATTCTAAGTCCCCTAATGGATGCCTGAAACCACGTGCAGTACTAAATTCTACATAAACTATGCTTTTCCTATACAGTCACAATAATGATAAAGTTTAATTTACAAATTAGGCATGGTGAGAGATTAGTAACAAAAACTAGCAATAATACAGAACAATTATAATGACATACTATGATAAAAATTATGTGGATGTGGTCTTTCCCCCTCTCTGAAATTTTTCATTTAAGGTTTTCCAACCTCAGGTAACTGAAATTGTGGTACTACTTGTACATCTACACTAGTGTTCTCACTTAAGCTTGCATCTGAGTAATAGAGGGCCCCACCCCAGAGGCTCCAATTCTAAGTATCTGCAATAGAGCCTGAGAATCTGCATCTCTGATGAGTTCCAGATTCTATGACAACACTGGTTGAGACTGCATACTAGGGATCACACTTTGAGAGCTCTAGGTCTGTCTATCTAACAAAGAAGATGAGGAGTTCTACATTAAAACCTAAAGCAATTCGATCTAAAAAACTCCACTTTACCTGGCAGTTTTGACTCCCTCCACATTTTTTCCAGGGTTACTAAATAAACTGCTGGCCAAACAGTTTAGACTTTTTCTCCTTTCTTTCGATCACCTTCTCAGAATGTGATCCGATTATGTATACCTAAAAATCTGTTAGATAACATATAGATTCCTATATAACAATGCATTCCTCATCAAATCTTCTTACATGCCCTTGCAGAAGAACATCAGAATTTAAAAACAAAAAAACAAAAAACTACAGGACTAAGGAGTAGCTCGCTGGTGGCTAGCACTGTGTGAGCCCCTAGTTCAATCCCAGCAGAAGAAAAGACAGGAGGGGAGGGGAGGAAGAAGAGGGAAGACCAAAAAAAGAAAAAGAAAAGAAAAACTACATATGCTGCATCTGGACAACATCATGAAAAAAACCATCTGAATCCTACTGATGCTCAGTAATTTCCCTGTTTTAAAACAAAATAATCTCAATACTATGCTTTTGCCAAACATTTGCCATCACTTCTTTGACAGCCTCATGTACAATACCACAGGGAATAACATACAGTATAAGAGAATTTTAAGAAATAAAGAGTTGGATTACAAATGTCTGATAATTCCTTTAGGAATGTAGCGGTCATGGAACCAAAAGCTTTTGTTACCAGTATGTTCCCTAACTTAAAAGCAGAATGAACCCATCCCAGAAAGAAGACAACCTTTTTAAACATCAAAAGAACTCTTTGACCTTCCTTGATGAAATCTTGTAAGTTTCATATCTGAAGTAAGTACTTAGGTTCACATCTAGGGTGAACCAATTGTTGAAGAATGTTTTCTCCCTTAGAACTTAGGTAAGGGAGAACTCACTGGATAAGGCACCACCAGAGGGCAGTATTAAACAGAGATTTTTTTATATTTTACTTGCCTAACAGACTCAAAAACTAAGAATTCAAAACAGTCAGAGAAGTGAAATTCTTTGTTACACTGAATAGAGGTATAAAAAGAGGCTTCTATGCTGCTTTGAAATATAATGATGTCCACCACAATGTTATAAACAGAAAAATAAGAAGTAGTTACAGACAGTTGGTTAAAGCAAAGTATAACACATCTAAACAGAAGAGCTATAATGTTGCCATTAAAATTTGGTTTAAGAGTATAATAAGAGCACATACTTAAATAATACTAAGGAACAAAAAGCAAGAACCAGAAATTTATACTCCACTATGATCATAATAATTTGTGAAGAAAGCAAATCAAGACAAAGAGTACGCTCCACAGAGTGGCACATGCCTGTAATCACAGAATGTGGGAGGCTGAAGGAGGATCATGAGTTCAAGGCTAGCCTGGGCTACACAATGAGTTCAAGACCAGCTTGGGCTATGTAGAGAGACCCTGTCTCAAAAAAAGAAAAAATAAATAAAATAAATTAAAGGATATACATCAAAGTGCCAAAAATGCCCAATCTTTTTTTTTTTTTTTTTTAAGGGAGTTGCTGGGGATCGAACTCAGGGCCTTGTGCTTGATAGGTAAGTGCTCTACTGCTGAGCTAAATCCCCAACACCAAAAATGCCTAAATCTGAGAAAGAAAACACTTATGTTCTTTTTCCCTTTATTCACAATTTTTTGATAGTTTGCTAGAATAACTTTTCATAACAGATTAAATATAATGATAGTAATAACTACGGTAGCATTTATGTATTGCTTTATAATTTATAAAGTGCTTTCATACCATTATCTCATTCAATCAGCAGAAGAGTTATTTCATTTAGAGAAGATTCCTAACCATCTAGCCTCCCTAGAGAATTTTATACCATTAACTAGCAGACTGAAAGAGAGAAGAAAGAAAAACTGAAAGCTAAAGTGTTAAGAACCACTTTGATTGGTTATATTGAAAAATCAATAATAAATGAAGAGAATTCTGCTGCAAAATAATAAACATGAAGGATAGGACAGAATTCAGTTTGCACACAATGTTCAATAAAGACAATATTCTATTTCCAATTACCTACTCATCCCAGCAAAACCTTCCTAGCATTGTTTTTTTGTTTTGTTTCATTTCATTTTAAGTTTGTTGGGTGCATGCTATTCTTGCTAACTTATTTTCCTCTTTAATTTCAAATCAAATGAAATTTATTATATATTTTTGTATTATTCCCTAGAGATTTAGGTATGTTTTGCCTTTAATCATTTTCTCATGGAGGGGGAAACAATCTACTTCATAATGGTTGTGAAAACACCAAACCATGAAATTTTAAATGCACCATCCCCCAGAAAAAACCTGGGAGATTGCGAGAGAAACTGGCAAACTACAATAGAACCGAGAGAGGAGACTGAGGTTAACAGGAAAAGGCAATACAACAGGAAATGGGAGAGAATGGTAAGAGTGGAGAACAAATGAAAAAAAAGAAAAATCACCAATGCACACAACAGTGTGTGGCATGGTGCCACTTTAGTGATCAAAGATAATACCATTCTCCATCTTTGGCCACAGATAGAACACTTTAGACTACATAGCCAGCTCAGAATCTTTGTGGAAACTCCAAAATTCTTCTTTACTTTTAATACCAATTCTCTAAGGAAAAGATAATAACCTAGAGTAGTTTCCAAAACTAGCAAAACTGCACAGAAGAAAACTTTTAAAAGCTAGGCTCCTGATTTCATTGAGAGCATTAAGTGAGGGAGCATCTTATCTATAGTAAGTTAATTGCTATCTTATTATTCCTACCTGCCAAAGAGTATTTTTCTTTGGGGACTCATCTTCATTTTGATCTTCCATAACTGAAGTGTTCTAAGGGGGGAAAAACAGGTTATTTGAATTATGCCGACTTTGCAAATCCTAAATTACTACAAGACATAATTTTGAAAATGCAAACTACAGTGTATCAACACAACCCCGAGAACTCTTTGGCTTGTGGTTAACATGCCATTTGGGTCAAGAGAGCTATGCTCATCTTTCACATATCAATAGTTAGTGGCTGGACAAAAGTAAGCATAAAAGTCTTCATTTATAAAGGTTGGCCAGGCTTAAGTTGTGGGAGTAGGGCTTCAGTGCTACCTCAATCATCACCGTTATTTACTTGTGGCAAGAAACCCCAGACATCCACAATGCTCCCAAAGATTATACAAAACATTTTCTAGAATGTCTGCTATTCAGTAATTCGCCTCAACAATCAGTAATTATGAGTGACAAAGCCTTGGAAGTGCCCCCTGCCTTTCTCCTCTCCTGCCTTGATAGCCTTATTTTTTGAGAATGGCTTTGCAATCTCCCTTCACAAGCATGGTGGGTGCCCCAACCTTTTCCCTGGAGACAAGGATGCTGTTAGCCACTAACAACCTGGCTTGCTTTGGGAATGCATTATCTTTTGATTTTTGTGTTTACTGCACAAGGAGGCACTGTGTAATTATTCTTCATAGTGACCTAGTCGTTCAATAGATGCCCATTAGCTGGAGATTATACATGATTGGATTTTTCCTTTTGAAGCTCCTACCTAATGGCTAAATGGAAACTTAATGAGAAGGGGAAGTGGGAGAGTTGTGCTTCAGAAGACTAACAGCTCATTTATGGATAACAGTCCCTCTAAAATTCCTTCCCAAAACTAACATTCTAAGACCAGGGCACAAAATTTAAACTATAACATTTACTCCACAGCATTATTCAAAAAGGATACTACAGATCTACTTAAGTTATCAAAGCTTACAAGATCCTGTTTATTGCCTTTAGGGAATAAGCCTATCTTTCAAATTTTCCTTTTCATGTTGTTCTTCAAGCCCTAAAATGTTTGGGCCCATACAGTATTTCCAGACAATCCATTTGAAAATACCAAGTATCAGTAATGACAGAGGAGTCACCACTGAGGACTAGCTGCTCTAACAGCACATGGCTGGCTCTGATCAGCAATGAAGTGTGACGTAGCAGGAAAGCCAAAGCTTCAGGCCTACAATGAAGGCGCAAAGCTTAGAATCCTGATTTAGTCACTCATACAGTATGTGCATGGGAGCCTGAATAAGTTAATTTGCCAATGGAACAAATACAAACCACACAGAGGTGTGGGGATTGAGATTAGCCAGCACAGTACTTAGTGCTTAATGAATATTCAAAAAGTACTACCTGCCCTCAGCTTTGAAGACGCCACTTTCTGGGTGTTACCTTCTCATATTTCTCTAACTTCAGAAACATTCACAGAATGGCTCCAGATGGCGGCCTATAGGGAAAACCCACTGGCTTCCTCAATAAAATCCTGTAAACCCTGGAATGCCAAGTGTGCAGTGAGAAGTGGGCAGAGGGGAGGGCTCTGGATACAAAAACCAACGATGATCTACAGAAAAAGGCAGTGTGCCCTAGACCTAAAGCAGAGATAGAGTGGTGGCAGCAATAAATAACCCTGAACGGGAAGATGGGATGGAGAAGGAGAAACAATGTTTCTATGCCGTTTTCCTTCTACTATTACTTTTAAGGAACCTGGAGATTAATAAAGCTAGCATGTTTCCTTAACAGAACAAAGTGGAAGCAGAGACTCAGTAGCCCATCCCCTGAGCTTGGTAATTACAAGGCCATCTTGGATATCACAAAACCTAAGAGTGGCAAGGAGAAAGAGAAACATGCCTGGAAACACAAAAGGATAAGCATGTAAAGGAATAGGGAAGGAATTACGCAGAAGAAAGATTGGCAGTAGGCCCTACCCCACTGCTTCCAGGTACCCCACAGAAAATGTATAAAGCTAAAAATTTAGAATATATTCTCTTAATGTTTGATTAAAAAAGATAAAGTTATACTGTTTAATAAAAATGTATTTAATAAAACCTTGTGCGAACTAAAATAGCGGCCCCATTCCACACATTTTTTGTCTTCTCTTATAAAGTCACCAACAGGAAAACACTACTCTTAAGCTACACTGATCAGAGGATCATCTTCAAAGAGTACTCAGGGCACAAAAGATGTTCACAGAAAAAGAGGTCTCAGGGAGGGTCAAACTACATTTGAGAAATGACGCACTGTGTGTGTGTGTGTGTGTGTGTGTGTGTGTGTATCTCTCAGGTTACAATACATTCCATTAATATACTAAAGGCTCTGTAATGACTATATTTACAAATCATGCCAAATTAGTTTAATCCTACTTCTCAAATTTATTGGACATGGTCATCCCCCTTTTATAGTAGGACCAACTGATAATAGTTCAGCCTATACTGGCAAACAGTGAACTACAACAATAGCACAAGCAATAATTCCTTCTTCCTATTTCAACAAATACTGTACCCTGGGAGACAAAAGCAACACCCACTTGGAAAACACAAACTAGACCTCTCCTGTCCCCCATCAGCTTTCTCAGCCTGCAAAGTGGGGTTGTGGAGTTAAGCAGTGCTGGCAAGAATGGAAAAGCCTCTTATGAGAGGCATATATACATATTTAACTTTGACTTTTATTCTTTACAGGCAAAGGACAAAACAATAGAAGTTAAAGGATGAAGTAGGAAAAACTAAATGAGCCTCGTAAGAGACAAGAAGGTAGTTTCCCACATCCAAATTCCCAGGTGAAACCATGAGGTTAGCCAAGCTGAAAAATGAAATTCTCTTTTAAGACTCCAACACTTCTGGGAAAGGAAAGTCCTTTGAAATACCCACCTAGCTTATTCACATCCTGCCCTGCTCAGTCATCATTTCTTGCCTCCTACATCTACCAAGAAGAATTACATTTAAATAGATAAAAAATGCAAAAGCCCTCATTTTGATCCTGCTACCAATGAAATACTCCATCCAGGATGCAGTAACTAGACTCTAGGGTAGGCCAGCCTTGGTAGTACTGACATTGTAGGACGAGTAATTCTCTGTTGTGGGGACTGTCATGTGCATTATACGATGCTGGCAGGACTCCTGGCCTCTGTTAACAGCACCCACAATGTGACAATCAAAATACTGCCAGTTGTCTCAGGGAGGCAAAATCATCTCATCTATCTGGGACTGGTGTATTTTTATTTTGCCTATCTACCTATCTATCTATCTACATATCTACCAGTTAATTTATTTGCAGTGCCAGGGAATTGAACCCAGGGCCTTGTTCAAGCCAGGCAAGTTCTCCACCACTGAGCAAAATCCCAGTCCTACCCCATTCACTCGAAAACCAGTGTCCTAGAGGTGTGGACTCCACACTTGCCTCCATGGGACAAGACAGAAAAAGATGTCATCTTTTCACTTTGGCTTCTTTGCTTAACCCCTTGACAGTGTACGTGCTACTCTTTACATACAGCCTGATTGTACTATGGCCAAATAACTGATGGAGTATGTAGCAACATATCTAAAATCAGAGGTAAGTTCTACTTACCATTAAATTTGAACTTGAGAAACCTTTATAAGCCTCTGAGTATGGGGATGTAGACAAGGGCTATAAATACAGGCATATAGCTGCCCAAGGAATGTATGGAGCCTAGCCACATGTTATGGTTTTCTGTTTTCTGTAAAGTTCTTTGGGAAATTTTGATGTATGTTTCTGCTCAAAAATCACTGCTATGGCAAAACATCAACCTAAATAAGAAGGTGATTGATATGAGACTCCATTCCAATACATAACATTTCAGAACTACCAAATACCACTACAATCTATTACCTACTCCTGGATCTTTTGCAACTAATATTTATGAAACTAGCCAATTACTGTATATTAAAAGTATGATCAACTATATACCTTGCCTAATAGTACTGCAGAGAGACAGAAATAATAATAATTACTACTTAATAACTGCCTATGATAGCCAGGCATTAAAATTTTAAAACTTTATAGAGATTATCTCTAATTACAATAAACCTACAAGACAGTACACATTTCCTATTTCACAGAGAGCGTCACCATTCAGAAATATAATCAGTTCGCCTGGGGTTATGGATCAAATAAGTGCCAATAGCCAAAGCTGAACTCTTCCTGCCCATATACCACTAGCTCCTCAGTATAATAAAACTTGAAAAAAAGCTATTTCTTAAAGTAATTGAAATACATGTAGAATAGTCTTTGAATATGATAAGCAGTTTAGCAAAGTAAACTGTGCATCCTTCTTCTCTGTGCATTTTCATTAACACTGCTATCTCATGCCAATACTGGCAAAAGTTCTTCACAAATGCATTCTAGTTAACTCAGATGTAAAGTACATTTCTTAAACGGAATTCTATCTAAAATCAAATAAAACTTGAGAAAGTTTACACACACACACAAAGTCTTCCAATATTATGAGCTAAAACTTGTCAAGAAATAAGCTAATATTTTCATCAGCCAGTTAATTTAGTACAGCAAAATTGCATCTGCCATGAAATTTCAGCTACCACCTGGAATTTCTTTTTTCTTTACAGCATTCCATTAATCCTAGATCCTCAGTTGCATATTCAGACTTCTCACACTGTCATGCCAATCAATCAGTGGAAGTGGGGGACTGGATCCAGTAACCCAGCCTCCGTTTTCTTTTAGATTGCGGGTAGGCACAGTGGGCTTTGAGTAGTGCTGTACCTTTGCCAGCAGGTGCCACCAACTAACACAGAATATATTTCACTTGGAAAATTCCCACTTTGAGAGTTATATAAGGGGAATCTATCTCCTAGTTTTAAAATCCTACAAATTTTGCATTAAGTTAAAGGTTAAGAGTCACATAATTTAGTAAATGAGAGACACAGGATTCAAGCCTAAGTCTATTGTGCTCAAAAGTGAATGTACTTTCCATACAGAAAAAGTCTCAGGTGTTTTGAACTACTGATTGTACCCATGAATCAATTTGGTGGGTTGCAACCAGCACTTTTTAATAAAACAAAGTAGAATCCAGGCATTTTCCTACCCACAAGGGTAAACACAATAACAAATTCACACCAAAAGGCTAAAAAAAAAATGGGTGGGGGGGAGAAAATTCCAATTAAAAGGAAAGCAAAAGCTACTATATCAAGGAGAGCAATGTTCAAGGCAAACTACTGAATAATAAAGAACTTTTAAAATTTCTAAAAAGCAAAATTTATAGAGAATAAAATGTGCTTTTATACACTGAATAGAATTCCACAAAGTACATAAAAAATATTGACATTTTAAAAATATTTTTAAACATCTCTCCATCTTTGATGGAAAACTAAAAAAGAGAGGAAAGAAGAAAGGGAAAAGAAGCTTGAATTCACTAGACATATCTCAAATTTTTTATTCTATAAAAGACTACATAGTAGATGCCCTCACTGCACTTTACTTTCTTAGTTTCAGTTACCCACTATCAACCATGTTCTGAAAAGAGTAAGTAGAAAATTTCAGAGACCACATTCGCATAATTTTTTATTCGTGTATTGTTATAACTGTTCTTTTATTATTAATCTCTTATTGTGCCTAATTTATAAATTAAACTTTATCACAGGTGTGTATGTACAGGGAAGAAGAAAGTATACACAAGGCTTGATCCACCCCAGGTTTCAAGTATCCACTGCGGTTCTTGGAGCATATGCTCCCAACGGATAAGGGAGACTACAATGCATTATTTTCATTTCTCCAAGGAATATTTTTTAAAAACTGATCTGGGCCACAGAAGAAATCCCAAACTTATTTAGAATCAAGAAGAGATTATTATGTGTAAGATTAGTCCAAGCAGAAAAATGTAAGTCTATTCTGCTAATGACTACTTGCCATAAATTCCAAAGGTAATGATATAGAGAAGAATGACTGCGAAGGCAAGCAAAACACTTTTGTCTTGTTACTGTTAACTACATCTAGTCCCCTAAAACGTGAATCTTAAAGCTAAATCTTACCCACACATTTTTTGGGAAATAAGACTATAGGAAAGCTAGAAGCATTCATTTTGAAAAAGGAGAGACAAATTTATCCAACCAGTAGTCCCTATTTCTCATACTAACCAAGCAACTCAGAAAGAAAAAAAGCTATGTATAAATAAATCCATACACCGTGACCCTGACCACTGCTAACTATAGCTCTGTAGATACCTTTTCTACTCTCCACACATGCTAAAATGGAAGGACATGCTAGTTGTTTTCTTACTACAATATAACAAAAATATAAGTTACTAATAAATTTTAAATTCATTGAAGGTTTGGTTGAAATTGATGCTCCCAATATTTATAATGCACTAAATTTTCATCTAAATAATCTAATTTCCCTCGAATTTCTAAAAAGTATTTTGTTGTTATTGGTACTCTATGACAAGAGATGGTATTAGAGTAAGTATAGGAGGATGTTTTTCTTTCCTTCATCACCACTAAAATGAGGAACATACAGAAACTCACAGGGTTGAGGAGGGGCTGTTGCTATACAGCTCAGGCTGGCCTTGAACTCCTGAGTCTCCTACCTCACCCCCCGCCAGTGCTGGCATGACAGGTGTGCAGCACCATGCCTGGCTCCAACATTTTCCTTAAAAGCTACAATAATTAAAGCAATATGATCCTAGTAAAGCAAAACCCATGAAAGAGAATATAAATTCCAGGAAGATTCATTTATACTTATAAATTTATACGTGATGAAGTTTGAACTTCAAATTGATGGGAAAGGGATAATTCAATAAAGTACATATTAAAAACAAAAGTTAAATGCTATTTTTATCACATACCAAAATACAGTACAGTTAAAAAGAGGTGTGGAAAAATAAAACTACTGAAAACAAAATTCATCAAATAAAAGAAAGGACAAACATGATCTCAAACACAGAAATAGACTTAGATTTGACTAGATTAGAAAATTTGAACTTCAGAATATTCAAATATTCAAAAGTCAGTAACTTTTAAAGGTAAATATATTAGAGTAAATAGGGGGAATGAATAACTTATTTATATAGATATCTTGTGAATCAGTTAGAAAACCAAAATTAGCACCTTAATAGACAAATAAACAAAAAGTACAGATATTTCAAAAAAAGGAATCTAAGTGGCCACCAAAAATGAATGCTTACAGTAACAGAAAAAGATGCAATTTTTCACCTACCAAATTATCAATTTTTTAAACTTACTGTACAGGAACTGGGCTAATAAAATTACAAATTTTTAGAGAATATTTACCGATGCATAACTTCAGAGTGGTACATAACAGTGGACATAATGTAAATTATATTATCTTAAAGAAATACAGACCTATACAAAATTGTAGCCACAACAATTTAGACAAAAAGAAACAATATAAAAGCCCAATGACATAGTTTCCTATAAAAATATAATACATAGAGCATAGAGGATTTTAGGGCTATAAAACTATAAGCATATATAAGAACAAAGATTATGAGATATATCTATAGCTTTCTCTCAATTCTCTGTGAATTAAACTGGTCTTAAAAATAATAGAGTTTATAAAAATAAATCAGTAAAAGTACGGTATACATAGGAAAAAACTTTTGTTTGTTGCTGAGATTGAATCCAGGGCCTCCAATAACCTTTACCCCCAGGATCAACTTTAGCTCTTTTTTAAAACCACTTTAATTTTGAAGTACAATACAGTGAAGAGCAAAACTCTGAAGCGTTAACTAGTTCTAAGACTAACACAAAGAATATTACCAGGGTCCCAAATGCCTCCCTCCTATTATCTCCGGTAATTAACTCCTCAAAGGTAACCACTATTTTTGAAGTATCACCATAGATTTCATTTTGCTCATTTCTTTTTCAATTGTGGTAAGTAAAATTAACATGAAGTCAGCCCCCCTTTAACTGATTTTGAAGTGTAGAAATACATTAGTGTTGACTACAGGCACGATGTTATATAGTAGATCTCTATAACTCACCCATCCTATAAAAATGAAATTTTATACCTAATGATTAGTAACTTCCTTTTGCCACTCTCCTTTCAGCGCCCTCTAACCATCATTTATTCTTTGCTTGTGTGAGTCTAACTACTTTAGACACCTGTTCATATGAGTGAAACCATGCAGTACTTTTTGTTCTGTGACTGGCTTATTTCACTTAGCATAATGTCCTTGAGGATCATCATACTGTTGTATATTACAGTTACATCCCAAGCTCTCTTTAATTTTTTTATTTTCAGACAAAGTCTCACTAAGTTGCCAGGCTGGGCTCAAACTTGTGATCCTCCTGCCTCAGTGTCCCAGAGTGCTGGAATTACAATTATGCACCACAACCATGCTTCGGGATTTTCTTCTTTTTAAAGGCCAAATGATATTCCACTATTTGTATATACTGTACCAGTTTTTCTTTTTTCAAGCATTCTCTGTTACTGGACACTTAGGTTGTTTCCACTTCTTGGCTAACATAAATAATGCTGCAATGAGCATAAAGTGTTAATATCCCTTTAAAATCCTGATTTCATTTTCTTGGATAAATACTCAAAGTACTGGATCTAGTTCTTGCTCTAATTCTATTTTTAACCTTTTGAGGAACTTCCCTCTGATTTCATGTGTGTGTTTGTTTTGTTTTGGTACTGGAGATTAAATCCAGTTATATCCCCATCCCTTTTTATTTTGAGAAAGGGTCTTGCTAAGCTGTTAAATTGCCCAGGCTGGGCTCAGACTTGCAATTAAGTTACTAATTTGCCCAGGCTAGGCTGGAACGTGTGACCCTCCTGCCTCAGCCTCCCAGAGTACTGGGATTACAGGTATGGGCTGATGAATGAAAGTTATAAGTCACTTCCACTTCGAGCATTTAAAAATAATTTTGCCATATCTTTTGGCATATTTGTGTGTGCAGTTGTCAGGTATATTTAAGAGTGGAACTGCTAGGTCAAAAAAGTCTCCACTGATACGTTGCCAAGTAATTCTACTCTATAATCACTCCCACAGGAGGGTCCATGAATTTCAGCTGCAACTTACTAGGTATGAGTTTTAATATGTTTTATTGTTCTTTACTTCTGTATTTAGATTGTTTTACTGGTTTTTAGTTCTGTATGAGTTTTCATTTGTTTTATTGTTCTTTAATTCTGACATTCAGCTTGGTATATAGTAGTACTGTTCTGTAGCTTTAATATGCACATTCCTGATAACAAATGATATCAAGCATCTTTTACGAACTTTAGTCATTTGTATATCAAAGTTTTTAACCAATCTTCAGTATTTTGTTTTATTAACCAATTCTTAATTAACTTTTTAAAACTGATTGGAAAAGTGGTCCAAGGGGTGAAGAGGAGGGGAAGGGGAAATAAGTAGAATAAAGATATGCCATGTACAGAACTGTAATAACCTCAATTAATGTAAACATTATATACCATAACATGAGCTATGATTAATAATATCAACAACACTGAAAAATGGGATGGGGACTTGGGATAGGGGACTTGGAGGAGGAGGGAGGGAAGGGAAGAGAAAGGGAAAGGGGTTAAAAAAAGAAACAAGCTGTGGTATGTACATGTAACCACTCAAACATATAGTAATAAAATAAATTAAAAGTTTTTTAAAAACCAAGAAATTCTTCTATATTCTAGAATGGAGTTCTTTCTGAAATATATTTATTTCAAAGATCTTCTCACAACCTGTGGCTTAACTTTTCATTCCTTAATGGTACTTTTGATAAACAAAAGTGATTGGTTTTTGGTTTTGGTTTTGGTTTTGTTTATGTGATACTGATCATCGAATCCGGGGCCTCCACATGCTAGACAAATGGTCTAACATTGAAATACACCCCCCTCCCTCTTTTGTTTTGAGACAAGGTCTCGCTAAATTGCCCAGGCCAGCCTTAAAGTTGTGATACTCCTACCTCAGCATCCAGAGTAGAAAGGAGTTATAGGCATGTGCGATCATACCTGGCCAGAAGTAATTAATTTTAATGAAGTTTACCAAATGTTTCCTTTTTTATTTGTGCTTTGTGTCTTGCTCAAGAAATTTTTCTCCTAAGATCAAAAAGATCATAAAGCTATTCCCCCATGTAGCAACCTAAAGATTTTATTGTACTTTTCTGGGTGTGGTGGTGTACCCCTGTAGTCCCAGCACTTGGGAGGCTGAGGCAGGAAGACTGTCATGAGTTCAAGGCCAGCCTAGGCTGCATACCAGCCTGTGAACTACATAGCAAGACTCTGTCTCAAAAAAAAATTATTATACTTTGTACATTTACATCTAAAATTCATCTATACTGATTTTGTTTGTAAAGTAGGAGTCGGGATTCATATTTTTAAATTTTAAATCCATGTTTTTTAAACTTGGAGGTTGCAATCCATTACAGTTCACAATATCAACTGAAGGGATTTACCAGCTTTTTGCAAACAAAAACTGAAAAAGAAGAGAACTCAGTATGTCCCGTATTTCATCAATTATAAAATGCATTTTTAATATTTTTGAAGTAGATGTATCTTATTTTCAATATCTTAGAAAAATTGTTTTTTTCTGAATCAATATGTACATATAAAACATATATGCATAAAAGTAAATTACAAACACAAATAAATACACATGCTTGTCTACATATAAATTTTATTCCTTATTTTGGAAACACCTGGAGAACCCTGGGTAATGTACAATGAACCCCACAGTACAGAGTTTACTCCCTTTTCAGTCTTCCTTTACTCCTTCTATCAAAAGGTATTTTCACATTTCTATAACATTTGTAATTGTCTGTTTTTAACAAAAGAGTACCACCATCCTGATTCGATTTTCTGGGGAAAAAAAGGATCTGAGAATTTCATACGGGTTTTGTTTCTATGGGGCTTTTTTTGTTTTGTTTTGTTTTGTTTTGTTTTGTTTTGTTTTTGTGGTGCCAGGCATTGAACTCAGGGCCTTGTGCTTGCAAGGCAAGCACTCTAATCATTGAGCTAAATCCCCAGCCCCCATGGTATTTATTTTTACAATAGCCTATACCAGCCAGCATCACTGATTTTCCACTCCTGCAGTGATATAGTTCCCGTCTCTTACATATTTAAGAAAGCATATTTTCTTTAATTTTTATTTTTATTTTTACCAAAAACATGTATTGGTACATTGTATACAGAATAATCATAATCAACATGGTTATTTTGTACCTGTACATGATGTATCTTGGTTTTCCCCCTTCCTCCCCCTCCTTCCATTCACCCACTCCTCCCTATATGCAACAAGTTTATTTACATTTTTCCACTTTTTTCCCCTTTCATCTCACTTTTCTTTTAACCTTCCTTCTTTATCCCTTTTCCCTATCTAGTTCTCCTCTCCTTTGAATACTATCTTATTTTTTTAACACAATATGTATTATACCCCTTTGTCCTTATTTACACTTATGGTTTCTCATATCAGAGAAACAATTCAATGTGTACTAATAAGTGTCTGATTTATTTCACTTAAGAGTATGTTCTCAAGGTACATCCATTTACCTACAAATGTCTCTAGTTTATCCTTTTTTATGGCATAGTAGTACTCCATTGTGTAGAAAAACCACATCTTCTTTAAGCTATTCATTAGTTGTTGGGCATTTAGGTTGTTTCCAAGACTTAACTATTACAAATTGTGTTGCTATGAACATGGTTCTGCATATATCTCTGTGATATGATGATTTTAATTCTTCTGGGAAGATACCCAGCAGAGGAATAGCCGGGTCAAATGGAACCTCTAGTTGTAGTTTTCTGAGGAATCTCCACACTGATTTCCAGAGTGGTTGGACCAGTCTACATTCCCACCAACAGTGCAGGAGGGTTCCTTTTTCCCCGCAGCCCCAACAGCACTTGTTATTGGTTGATTTCTTGGTAATAGCTATTCTTTCCGGACTGAGATGGTATCTTAGTGTTGTTTTGATCTGCATCTCTCGACTGACCAATGCTGTTGAACATTTTTTCATGTATTTATTTGCTATTTTTATTTCTTCATCTGAGAAATGTTTATTCATTTCAGATGCCCATTTTTGGACAGGGTCTTTAAATTTGGGGGGGTTGATTTTTTTGAGTTCTTTATATATAGATGTTAGACCTTTGTCTGAGGGACAGCTGGCAAAAATTTTTTCCCAGTCTGTGGTTTTTCGCCCCACTCTATTAGTAATTTCTTTTGCTGTGCAAAAGCCTCTTAATAGGATGTGGTCCCAAGCATTGATTCTTTGTACTGTTTCCCGTGCAGTCTGGGTTCTGTCCATAAATTTTTTTTCCAACCCCTATATCTTCAAGAGTTCTTCCTATTTTATTCTCCAGAAGATTTAGTGTTTCTGTTTTAATGTTTGGATCTTTGATCCACTTCGATTTTAGCTTAGTACATGGTGAGAGACATGTATCTAGTTTTAGTTTTCAGCATGTGGTAAGCCAATTTTTCCAGCACCATTTATTAAAGAGGCTATTTTTCTTCCAGGAAGCATGTTTGGCTCCTTTGTCGAAGAAGAGGTATTTGAGTGTGTTTGGAGTTGTTTCTGCATCTTCTAGCCTGTTCCATCGGGTCTGTCTTTTTGCCAGTACCATGCTGTTTTTATCACAGAAGCTTTATAATATAATTTCAAGTCGGGGAATGTGATGCCCCCTGCCTTATTCCTGTTGCCCAGAATTGTTTTTGCTATTCTCGGTCTCTTCTGGTTCCAGATAAATTTCACGATTGCCTTTTCTAATTCTGTGAAGTATGTTATTGGAATTTTGATTGGAATTGCATTAAATCTGTATAGTAATTTAGGAAGTATGGCCATTTTCACTACGTTGGTTCTTCCTACCCATGAACATGGGATATCTTTCCATTGTCTGAAATCCCTTTCAATTTCCTTTTTTAGAGTACTGTAGTTCTCAATGAAAAGATCTTTTACCCGTTTTGTTAGATAGATTCCTAAGTATTTCATTTTTTTGGATGCAATTGTGAAAGGAATATCTTCTGTTATTTCCTTCTCAGTGAGTCTGTTATTGGAAGACTTTTGGGGGAATTCTTGGGGTCTTCTATGTAGAGTATCATGCTATCTGCAAATAATGATAGTTTAACTTCTTCCTTTGCTATCTTTATTCCTTTTATTTCTTTCTCTTGCCTGATTGCTCTGGCTAATGTTTCTAGAACTATATTGAATAATAGTGGTGATAGTAGACAGCCTTGTCATGTTCCAGATTTTAGTGTGAAAGCTTCAAATTTTCTGAATAAAAAATGAAAGAGGTGTGGGCCGGGGATTTAGCTCAGTGGTTATAGTGATTGCCTTGCAAGCATGAGGCCCTGAGTTCGATCCCCGGTACCACAAAAAAAAAAAAAAAAAAGAAAGAAAGAGGTGAAGTCACAATTGACCTTATGGAAATCCAAAGGATCATCAGCACCTACTTCAAGAACCTATACTCAAACAAGATGGAAAACACTGAAGAAATGGACAGATTCTTAGAAACATATGAACTACCAAAACTGAATCAAGAAAAGATAAATATTCTAAATAACCCAATATCAGCCATTGAAATTGAAGACGTAATTAAAAACCTACCAACAAAGAAAAGCCCAGGTCCTGACGGTTTCACAGCTGAAATCTACAAGAAATTCAGAGAGGATCTAATACCACTATTCCTCAAACTCCTTAATGAAATTGAAAAGGAAGCAGTACTTCCAAAATCATTCCTGGAAGCAAGTATTACTCTGATACTAAAACCAGAAAAAGATCCCAACAAAAAAGAGAACTACAGACCAATTTCCCTAACGAACACAGATGCAAAAATTTTCAATAAGATACTAGCAAACAGAATGCAACGGATTATCAAGAAGATTATACACTACGACCAAGTAGGATTCATCCCAGGGATGCAGGGATGGTTCAACATACGCAAATCAATACATGTACTACACCATATCAACAGAATCAAGGACAAAAATCACACGATCATCTCAATAGATGCAGAAAAAGCAATTGATATAATTCAACACCCATTCATGATAAAAACCCTACAGAAATTAGGAATAGATGGTCCACATCTAAATCTGATAAAAGCCATCTATGACAAACCAACAGCCAACATCACACTAAATGGTCAGAAAGCGAATTTTTAAAATATGTGAAATAGGAAAAAAAACAAATGGTATGCAGATAGTCTTTGCTCAGTACCCACAAAGGCTTGGTATCCCATCTCATATACCCAAATCCAGCATGTTCAAATCCTTTATATAAAATGGCATAGCATTTGCATAGAAACTACCCTCATCCTCCGTTATCATGTACGGAAGACTTATAATACTTAATACAACGTAAATGCTATGTGAATAGCTATTGCACTAATTTGTTTAGGGAAAAATGACAACAGAAAAGATCTGTACATGTTCTCATTATAGATGTACTTTCAATCTGAGGTTGATTAAATCTGTGGGTGCCAGAGGAAAACTGCCTGTATGTAAAAAATTATGAAAGCTGTACTCAACTGTTCAAAGTTAGAGAAACTGGAAATGGTCTAAACTATAAGAGAAAAGCAAATCTGTATGATCTCATCCTTAAAAGTAAAATTTAATTATTTACTTAAAAATGGAACTGTATGTTAAAACACAACACTATTTTTTTTTTTTTTTTTTTTTGGTGCCGGGGATTGAACTCAGGACCTTGTGCTTGCAAGGCAACCACTTTAACCACTGAGCTAAATCCCCAGCCCCTAACACTATTTATTTTTGACCTATTTCTGTTGATGAATCCTATCTAAATTTTCCTTAAAGTAGACAAGTCTCTTTGTTTGTTTTCTGTGGATTGAATCCAGGGCCTCACACTTGCTAGACAAACACTCTACCACATGCCTAGGCCCTGACATATCTCTATATAACAGTAAAGAAAAGTGACTTTTCAACCTAAACTTTAAAAAGTAAGAGATTGGAATACACCAAGATCCCTGATAAACATGTTAGTCTAGGGAAACAAAAATTAGTTACTCAAAGTTCCAGCAGTGGTCCTGCTACATGTCATTTGACATTCTGTGCCCGTGTCCTCAACCATAAAACTAAAGTGGGGGGGGGCAGCCCTCAGTGATAGAGTGAGAAGATTTACGAAGATAACCCTGGCACTCAATACTGGCTCCTTTAGTCAAATTTAACCTCCACAGGACAGAGATGCTTGGTTGGTTTACTTTATGGCCTTAGCACTTAGGATAATTCTTGGCACATTACTGAAATAAAAAAGTAAAATAAATATTTGTTGATAATATCAGCCACAGCTCTAATCTTCCTATTCAGTACAGTAACAAAAATGGTAACTTTGTTTCTCTTTTCCCTTATTTTCCAGATTGTTTACAATGAGCAAGGACTAAAAATGTAGTGGAAGAAAAACATCCACTATCATTTCTACTCCTCACAACAGATGGCAAGAAAAAAAATCTACTTTCAGATAGGGAGACACCATTTTCTCCCTCACCGTATTGGATTACTTAGATAAAAGAAGAAAAGCTCATTAATTATTTGAATGTTTAAAAAGTTCCAAAAGAAAGACAGATAAGAATCTGTCAGTCTCCACTAAGAAAGCAGACAAAGGGCAGAACATGCACATAACCTGCTCCCTAAGGCTTAACTCTAATGATAGCTTTACAAGCAAAACTCACAGAACTTATTATATTATAAAAGCAGGGGGCGGGGGGCTTAAAAGCAATTAATAGAAAAATGGCCAAAAGATACTTGGTGATGAAGAATGGTGCCACAGAGAGTGTCCGCTTGAAAGAAGATTTCAGGTTGGCCATCCCCAGCGCAAATCCTGACCCCGCGAAGCAAAAATTCTGTGACTCTGGGTAATTTGGTGGACTTCTCTCTTGGGTTCTGTTTTCTCTTTTTATAAAACAGGAATAATCCCATTATGTTGGTGGAGTAGAAATAACATATGCAAAGCATCCACAACATAACATTGATTAGAGGGGAGAATAAATTAATAAACATTGATTAGAGGGGAGAAAAAAATATTTTCAAGCTGGGTATGGTGGCAAATGCCTGTGATCTCTGCACTCGGAAGACCAAGGCAAGATGATTCCTGTGAGTTCAAGGCAGCCTGGGCTATACTGTGCAAAGCCAGCCTGAACTACAAAGCAAGACCCTGCCTCAAAAAACAAACAAACAAACAAAAATCCATTCATCTGCTTCTACTCTAAATCATCTTAAAAGGAACATGAAAGCATCTATCAAGGATGTCAGCCAAAGCTAGAGAAACATTATATCACATCACAATCATTTCTTATATTATTCTGCTTGAGTATACCTTGGCAGATTCATCTAAGATTCAAACATAAAATCTACCACAAGAAATTAATTACAGTATATTATAGTGGATTGTATTTATAATAATAACAGTAGCTACCACTTATCAAGTACCTGTTAGGTTACATCATTTAATAAAAACTGGGAGCTGGATGTGGTGGTGCACTCCTGAAATCCCAGCAGTCGAAAGACTGAGGCAAAATTGCCTGAGTTCAAGGCCAGCCTGGGCTAAATGGTGAGTTCAAAGCCAGCCTGAACTACAAAAGTGAGACCCTGTCTTTAAAAAAAAAAAAAAAAAAAAAAAAAAAAAAAAAAAAAAAAAAAAAAAAAAAAAAAAAAAAAAAAAAAAAAAAAAAAAAAAAAAAAAAAAAACTGGGAAAAGAAAATAAACCCACCAAAAGCTTAATTTAAACAGTAAGAGATGATGAATTTAACAGTATCAATAAAATACCAACAGTCCCCACAACAAAATTTGACCCGATTCTAAAATTCACATGAAAATAATAAAGGGCTAAGATGTAAGGCAATTCAGAAGATCTAAACTAGAGATTCTACACTATGAGATAAAAGGACTATTATATAGCTATAGTTATATACTATACAGTTATGTCTGTTGTACAGACGTAAGTGTAGACAAACTGACCAATGGTAAAGAACAGCATTCAAAAAGAGACACACATAGGTTCACCTGATCAAACACCGAGGTAACATTTCAGTGCAGTGGGCAAAGACTGGTCTTCTCAATGAAAGACCGTATCACACTGTATCAACTGGATATTCTTAACATATTTTAAACCATTCTCTTCCTCTCTCTCTCCTTCTCTATCTATATATTTATTTATATATATATTTACACATCTCACATAACCTGTTCCAGCTAAGTTAGAAATCTAAATGGAAAAGGTAAATTACAAATAGAGCTATTAGACCATTTTCATGACCTTGGACTGGGCAAAGTTTTTCTTAAATAGTACACCAGAACCTCTAACCATTAAGATCAATTTGATAATTTGGCCTACATTAAAATAACTTCTATTCACTGAAAGCATTAATAAGGGAGGGAATGAAAAAGTAACCCACATTATTAGGACAATAAAAATTAAAATGTCGGGCCTGGGGATTTAGCTCAGTGATTAGAGTGCTTGCCTTGCAAGCAGAAGGGCCTGAGTTCGATCCCCGGCACCACAAAAAAAAAAAAAAAAAATTAAAATGTCCTAAAACTGGTATATGATGAGGGAGTAGCCATTGCACTGCATAGATAAAACTGAGTAACTCTATGATATGTAAAATACGCTACAATTAGCTTAAAAGAATTAAATTTAAAACAAAAAAGAAACTGCAAGTTAAGGAAAATTCAATCACACATAAACGTCAATTTTTAAAAAATGGACAAGACTTATATAGTAAGTCCCCCCGACTTAATAAACGAGTTCGGTTCCAGGAGAACGTTCATTCATTACATCCCAGGAAGTGAGTCTTTCACACCTCTGACACAAATATGCAATGTAAACCATAAAAAAATAACTTCACAGGTTCCATGAACTTGTTCTTGTTGTTTAGTGTTGTGCTAATAGTTAAACAATTCATGTTATAAGAATAAACTACATGCCAGGTATGGTGGTGCACGCCTGTAATCCCAGCACTCGGAGGCAGAAGCAGGAGGATCACAGCAAGTTCGAAGTCACCCTGAACTGCATAGGGAGACCCGGACTCAAAAAAAAAGAACAAGCAACATCTACCATCTTTTCACCTCAGTCCAATCTCTCAACTATTCTCACTTTTGTTTTCATGGCTATTGCTTTGTGCTTCCCTGCAGCCCCGTGTGCATCACATCGTTTTTCCTCCTGCTTCCAGACATCCTGGGCTCTGACTATGCACTGTCCTGCTACACACTATCGCACGGTACAGTTAGGTACACAGTAACAAAATTGTGATAATGTCCTACAGACACATGAGCTACTTCTGGAATTTGTCCGCCTCTACAAATGTTCATAATTTGAGGCCAGTTCATACATATGAAAGTTCACAACTCAAAACACAAGCCAAGATTTCTTTTTCTTTTCTCTATTCCCGTCTCCCATAGGAGGATTGAACCTAGGGTTCTTACACTGAGTTATATCCCAAGCTCATTTTTTATTTTTATTTTAAAACATGGTCTTGCTAAATTGCTCAGGTTAGGCTCAAGCTTGGGATCGTCCTGCCTCAGCCACATAGAATGCTGGGATTACAGGCATGTGCCATCATGCCTGATTAATTTTTTTTTAAATTTTTTGAGACATGGTCTTACTATGTAGTTCAGGCTGGCTTTGAACTCACTATGCAGGCCAGGGTGGCCTCAAGCTCACAACAATTACCCTGCCTGAGCCTCCTGAGTGCTAGGATTACAGGTGTGCACCACCATACCTGGCCTCACAAGTATTACTTTTTAAAAGAAAAAAAAAAAAAACAACCAAAAACCTTCTACCCTCATCTAACTACTGTACAATTTTGGTACAGAGACTGAAAGCTGCATACACACATAAATGAAAATTGCTTAAAACACGCTCTTCAGTAACTGTTTTTTCCATGTGTCAGACCTAGTGTTTCAAGTCAATGTAGACCCACATTTTCATTGTTAATGGCTACAGTTCACTTTTAAACCATAATTTGCTTTAATCAATAAAGGTAGAAAAACCATAATTTTTTTTTACTATCAAAACACAACACTACAAACCTTCATACCAACAATTACAACCTGTCAGATTCTTAGAAATCCAGAAGATCTAAAAGAATGTGCATATAAAAGGATGGCTGGCCTGCTTGATTTCCTTTGACTAATGATTTCTTTTCATTAGGGCAGATATACTACAAATTATTAAGTCCAAAAGATGAGTTCACATTCTTCATACTTCCTTTGTTGGGGGGGTGAGGGGATGAACTCAGGGCCTTGTGCTTGCTAGGCAAGTGCTCTACCACTGAGCTAAATCCCCAGCCCCTCATATTTCTTAACCTATGAACAAAGTTCAGTACCTCCTCTTTCCTGATATACTTCATTCAGTTGACTTCCTGCATTCTACACGAACCTAGTTCCCAGAGCTCTACTACAAGAAATGTTAAAAGTTCTTCAGACAGAGGGAATGTGAAACCAGAAGGAAATTTGAATCTATGAAGGAATGAAAAATTAAATGAAGAGAAAAATTACAAAGAAAAGAGTCGAGGTTGGGGATTTAACTCAGTGGTACGGCGCTTGCCTAGCAAGCACAAGGCCCTGAGTTTGATCCCTAGCACCAAAAGGAAAAAAGAAAAAGAAAAAGAAAGGAGTGTATATATGATGTTAATTTTAACTCAAAAGTACAAAGTATTGCTTAAAGAAATTAGAGACACAAATAATAAGATAGTCCATGACCACGGATTATAAGATTTAAGACATCAGTACTCCCCAATGCAACCCATGAATTTAATGAAACCCGTCAAAATCCTAAATATTTTTTGCAGAAAGAAAAATATCCATCCTAACAAAAATAAAATGAAATAAATTCTTAAAAAAGAAAAAAACTAATTTATATAAATCTCAAGAGACCCTAGTAGCCAAAATACTATAAACTGAAAAACAGGAATAAAGGGTTTCAAAGAACTTGGAAATCAACACTAATCTTAAAAATTACTACAAAGATACAGTCAAGAAACTGTGTGGTACTGATATAACACTTGAAAATATTCAAACTCACTCATGATTAAAAATTGTCAGCTAAGTTCCCCAATACGATAAAGGTCATATTTCAAGCTGGGCATTGTGGCACACACCTGTAATCCCAGGCTTTGAGAGACCAAGGCAGAAGGCTCACCATGAGTTCTCGCCCAGCCTGGACTAGAGATGTAGCTCAGTGCAAAGCCCCCGAGTTCAATTCCCAGTATGTACACACACAAACACACACACACACACACACATGCACACACGCACAACTCTCCCAAAATAAAAGGAAACCTGAACTGTGTGTTAGGTCTCCAGACATTAGGAAAACTGGCCCATAACAATACTCCAAGAGACATCCTAAGCATTAAGTAGACTGGATGTCTCCAAGAGACATCCTAAGCATTAATCAAACTTCTTTAAAACAACCTATCAAGCAAGGCATCAGGGAATAGCATTTTTCCAAACACATTAGAAAACAAAGGATAAACCAAAGATATTCTTAAGTAATCAAGAGATGAGCTGGAAAATTTGGGGGGGAAAAAAAAACTAATGGAAAATATTTAAAATAATTATAGGTTTAAGAATAAATCAAAGACAAATACAAGGAGACAAGAGCAAGAAACATATCAGGGCTAGGGATAAAACTCTGTGGCAAAATGCCTGTTTAGCATGCCTGTTAAGGACCCGGAATCTATCCTCCACAGGAAAAAAGAAAATGAGAAAGAATAGCATGTCACATTGGGGCAAAGTAGAAAATAACTTAAAATAGAAGAAGAATATGTACCAGCCCCCCAGGACTTTTCATTATGTATTCACAAACATGTACTGTTAATTTTTAAAAAATGAAAGTAATCTAAAAGGCAAGAAAAAAATGGGAGGAGGAAGTAAGAGTAAGCTCGGACCTATGGGCCTAAGTGGGAGTTAAGGAATAACACTAAAAATGGATGAACTTGTTAATAAAATGTTGAATAAAAACTAACACTATAAGTATTTCAATGTTATAAGTAAACAGAACAAAAATACAAAATTTATAACCTTAAAAACAAACTTCAAAAATAAAAGAGGAAATAAAATACACTGTGGATGGAATTAAAATACAAAAAAAAAATGGAGTAAAAATATACTACACATACTATTGTCAGTACCAAACAGCTCAAGAAAAAAATGAAAATTCAGGAAAATAAATGTAATTGATAAGGTAGGCAAATCTTACTAGTTATCAAACTTTATATAGCTTGTTAAAAGAAGACTAAATTTGCTTTTCAAGCACATACTAAAATCTTACAAAAACTGATTACATATTGGATCACGAAGAAATAAGCCCCTTAAAGGAGAATGATTAGAAAACAATTCTCCCTGACCGGAAGATAGTAAAATTAGAAATAATTCCCATAAAAAGAAGAAATTTTCTTCTAGAATCAATACTACAGAACAATTTACAGTGCTTTTGGCCTATATGCTCTTTGAAGGCTTGGTAGAAATCCTCTGTGAAACCATGTTGGGTCTGGTACATTTTTATGCATTAGTTCTTTGCTAGATTCTCTATTCTTCTTTTTTTTTTTTTTTCCATAACTTGCTGGAAAAGACAACTCAAATTTCTCCCCCAAAATTTCTAAATTTAACATCCTCCGATAATCACACAAAAAACTTCTTTATGGAGCTGGACAAATTGATACTCGAGTTCAAACAGAAAAATAAATTTGTAACAAAATTTGATTTTTAAAAAAATGGAAAAAAGAAAAGCTACCATGGGGGATTTTAGTCTTATCAGACATTAAAATATATGATAAGCCTCTCTAAACAGAAGTGAGGCACTTTATGCATCGGAATACACAATTAGCCCAGTGCTGGGATCAGCAAGCTTTTTGTGCCAGAATCAGACAGTAAATTTAAAACCACAAACCAAAACAAAATGACAAAGTGGAAAAAATATTTACAGTGCATGTCACAAATATAAGGTCCAATTATCCCTAAAAACTTAAATTGGGTGAAAAAAAAATCCCAATAGAAAAATAGGGAGAAGACCTGAACAGATATTTTCAGTAACAAAAACATGAGCCAGGCATCGTGGTACATACCTGTAATCCTAGCACACTGGAAGGCTGAGGCAGGAGGATCACAAATTCAAGCCCAGCGTGGGCAACTTAGTGGCTCAGCAAGACTCAGTCTCAAAAAAAAAAAAAAAAAAAAAAAAAGGGCTGGAAACTTAGCTCAGTGTGAGAGCCCTAGTTTCACTCTCCAGTCTGTCTCCCGCCCCGCGCCAAAAAAAAATGTTAAAACTCATAATTAAAGAAATGATTATTAAAGCTATTTCTTACCTAAATTATTGGCAAATATTCAGAAGTATGACAACACATTCTGTCAATGAACCAGTGAGGAAACAGGCAGGAACTCTCATCTACCTCTAAAAGAAGGCAAATGTACACAACCCTTTCGGAGGAAATGTTGGCAATATTTAACAAAAGAAATTATATATGTCTTTTGATCTAGCAATCCCACTTCTAGGAATTTTCACTGAAGATATACCACATCAATAATAATATGCAAAAGAATATGCATGAAGTTATTCACAGGAGCACCATTTGTAATTTCAAAAAGATGAAAACAACCTACATACATAATGGACTGAATAAACTATGGCATATGAATGTAATGGAGTTATACAAGGCAGTAAAGCAAAAATAAGGGAGGATTCTATGGATGGATAGTAATTTTCAGGATACACTTTAAGGGGAAAAGGAAAATGCAAAAAAAAAAGAGTATATGTACTGTATAATTCCTTTTGTGTAAGAAGCAGAAACAAGAAAAAATACATACACGTACCTGTTTATTAGTGCACAAAGAAACCCAAGCAGGATAAATCAGAAAAAATGAGATTATCCAGTGAGCATAGGACAGCAAGACGGGGGGATTAGAGCAGGACAGTAGGGACGAGAAGTACATTTCTATAAGCATACTTTTTCTGTTGTTTTTATTCTTTGAGTTACATTAAATGCTTTGTACACTCAAAAAATAAAATCAACAATGAATGAGAGCAAAACATGGACTATCAGCAGAAACAAAGGACCCAAAGTATCTTTTAAAAGAATAGCATAATCACATTTAATGACAGGGGCAAAAAAAACTCACCTAGGTGACTCAAACTCAGTAGCTGGACTATATAGACACAAACCAAGACTTTTTCTTAATTACAAGGAAATATTAAATACAATTAGCACATTATTTTCTAGTAATATGATTAATTCTAAAACTACTTACTATGAATCCTAGGAGTAAGCCAGCAAATTAGGTATGTTGAGGAGAATATGGAAAAGTTACATTACAGAAGGCCAGAATGAAATCTGTGGGACTGGAAAGAACTGAATAGATCAGTATGAACTCATGGGGCTTGCTAAATACACAGAAAAGGAGGCCATTTTAAAAGAGAGAAATGAATTTCCTGACGCAGTTGGCTAAGAGGACCCAGAGCTCCTTGCAGGAATGGCTGTGTCCAACGCTGAGATTAGGAAAACACAAGGCGAGCCTGCACGTGTTGCAGTAGAATGCAAGAAGCGCTTAAAAATGAGGACAGATCAAAAGGACACAGAAGCAGACCTGAAACAGCCACTGCCGGACTGAACAATCTGATCATCAAAATGAGTAATGACAGTAACAGGCAATACCCTAGAGATAAAACAAGAAGCAGTCCCTTACTGACATAATAAAAAATTGAAATTCTGATGAAATTAGACATATATTTTCAAAGTACCACCCCACAAAATGCTTAATTACAAAGGGGAAAAGATAGTTTTACAGTGAAGAAGGCTTGCTAGTCACTACCTTACTCAAGTAACCACTCTTCATACTGAGATAAATTAAAATCATTTCCCTCCTGTACCACTCATGGGATGGCAAGGAGAACATGACCATCACATTTGTGCTTCTACCAAAGTGTATAACTTAAATTTAGTCATAAGGAAGCAACATATAAACCTAAGTTGACATATGTACTACAAAACAACCGACCTTAGAATGTCAAGGCCCAAAAGCTCAGCAAAAACTGAGAAACTGTTTCAGATTTAAAGAGGTATGACAATTAAAGACAATGCACCACTCTAAACTGGTCAACTCTGCTATAAAAGACATTACTGGGACTTTCCCTGAAACTTAAAACAGGGACTGAGGATACATGGCAGTAATATATCAAAGTAAATATAATGATTTGACTCGTATTATGTTTAAGTAGATTCATCCATCTTTACAGGAAATAGATGTTAAAATATTACACCATCAACATTAAGTCAGCTTTACTTTCAAGTTTTAGGGGAAATAAAAAGTTCTTTGTATTGTACTTGCGACTGTTCTATAAGCCCAAGACTTCACTTGATCTTAGCTAAATAAAAAGCAATCTTTCAATGTCTTATTCACACTAATTAATAACCAATTCTTCAAATTACAGGATCGTATCCCTGAGAATAAACAAGTCATCCTCCCTATTTTTTTTAACCACTCCTAGCAGGTGACCTTTAATAAACATCTCAAACATCACTGCCTGAGGACACTATAGGTTCCTGTGTCATCCCCAAGCCATTTACTACTAGCCAACAATACAGAGGTGCACACCTCCATCCCTTTCCAGTGAATTCTAGAGGAGTCCCCTAGCAATGTTTGTTTTGGCAAAAGTCTTTTTCTTTGAAATTAATTACATGATAGTTCTGTCTACCTACTATCACAAAGCTACCATTGCTTTAACCTTTAATCTTTTATTTCCTGTTGCCTTAAAGATGAAGGATTTAAAATTCACCTTTTATTCCAAATTAAGTAAATAAGAAGCAAGCATAATATAAAACAGTTTGTAAACTACAATAAAGAGAAGTACCTTCCTTATAGGTTGGAAGTGTTTATACACAATCTGTCCATAAAGATCTTTGCATCACCAAGATATGGTATAGGGCATGGGACACAGCACGTCCTCCATAAATATGTACAAAATATGTAAGTGATTCTATGTTTTGTTAATTATTTTGTGATTAGCCCCCTTCTAACTGCATTTTCTCAATGTTAAATCCAGACATGGCACCCAGGCAATTTGATAGGAAGGTATGGGCTGGCGCTGGCACAGCTGTGTGTTTGAAAATGTCTCTGCAGTTCTTTTTCCTGGCCAAGCACATCCGGTTGTTAGGAGATCTTTTAGTAAGGCATGCTTTAGCTGACTCAACACATACTCAAATTGCTCAGAGTGAAAAGCTGCCACTTACAATGAGGTTTGTCCATTAGCTACTAGACTCTACCAAGCCATAGGCTTGCTAAAACTTCTCAAAATAATAATGTTCAATCCTAGTAAGGGTGCACTTAGAGGTAAACTCTCTGAAAAACAATGTGACAAGATATATACATGAGGTGATCAAAATACATGGTATATGTTTAAATTTTTAAAAATTTGTTACAGTAAAGACATTGCCATTAATCCCTCTCAAAATACTAGCCTGGCTTTGAACATGTTTATCTCATCATTCTTGCCACTTTCTAACGCAGTTCTGAAAGTCCTCTCTCATGAGTGTCTTTATGAGATATGATCAAAAATATAGTGACTGCTGCTGTTGCATGCCACTAAACTGAAAGGCAGTCTCATAAAAATATTACAGTGTATCCTCATCTATCTTAGTCAACAGATTTGGCACCATGCAATTTCTGGCTCTTCCCCAAAGTCAAAATGACAATGAAAAGTAAATGTTTTTAATCAGTTGAAAACACCAAGGCAGCCATGATGGTGCAACTAAAAACATGAAAGAGGACTTCCAAAACTATTTCAGAAAGTGGCAAGAATGATGGGATAAATGTGTTCAAAGGAAGGGGGAGTATTCTGAGGAGAATTAAGGGCAAAATATCTTTTACTGTAATAAAAATTTTAATTTAAACATTCACTGTTTGATGATCTAGTACACTATAGCTCTTAGAAATGTATCCTAAGTAATTCAAAATGAAGGCAAAAATTTATGTACAAATATGACATTTTTTGTAATCAAAAGTAAAGATTCTAAACACCCACAGAAATGACAAATTATGACAGTAGACATTTCAAATCATAAGAAATTAAAGAAAAAAGTTATTATAATTATCCTGAATAAGTACACAAAGCATAAAAAGTAAAATCAGGCATATAAAACTATACATATAAAATACTACATTATATAAAACTTGTGTATAAATTACAAACTAAAAGAAAATATGTCAAAATATTAAAAATGGCCAGATGTGGCAAATGCCTGTAATCTCAGCATTCAAGAGGCTGAGCCGAGAGGACTGCTACGAGTCCAAGATTGAGGCCAGGTGTTGGGGATTTAGCTCAGTGGTAGAGCGCTTGCCTAGCTAGCAAGCCCAAGGTCTTGAGTTTTATCCCCAGCACCCTGCCCAAAAAAAAGACTAAGGCCAGCCTGAACTACACAGTGAGACCAAACAAACTAAGAATGGCACTCCCTGTAGGATTACTTTTCTTTTTATTTTTACCCCAACATTCTGTAATATATAGTATGTATTAATTTTATAGTCAGACAAGAGTACATTTTAAAGCAAAACAAAAACTACGAGCTGGTTTTAAAAGCAAAATCAAAAATTTCCTAAGATAATCTTTCAACTTAAAAAAATACTTGAAATCAACTACTTTGGACCTACTGAACTAGGTCCAAAGTAGTCATGGTTATGGAGGCAAACGGCACGACACCATGAAGCCTCACACAAGCATGAAGACAGGCTTTCCTTCTCATCCCAGTTTATTATGCCTATTCTCCATTCAATAAATAACTTCTGAGCATCTACTAAGTGGCAGGAACTATTCCAGAAACTGGTCTGTTTACCAAGCAATGAACAGGAAGACATGACCTTTTTTCTCATGGAACTTAGATTTTGGTAAGGGAAGAATAACAACAAATAGTAGAGAAAAAATAAAAATGGAATATAACTTCAGACAGTGAAAAAAATAAATAAATAAAGCAGGGTGAGGAAAAGAGTGAAAAAACGAAGCTGTTTTAGACTGGATGGTCAGAAAAGGCCTCTCTAAAGAGGAGATACCTGATCACATAAGCTACACATACATCATAAATAGCACTCCTGTTATACAATACGCCTAAGCTTTAGAAAAGTCCATTTGCAACTTAAAATACAGATAGTCATCTCCATAAAAAGTTTCTTCTGTAAGAAGCTGCAAGGTATGTCAGAGCTACAGACACTAGGTTTGAATTCTATCCCATCTTTTCCTTACTCCCTCCCCGCCTTTGTTCTGCTTACATATAAAAGACATGATAGTGCCTAGTTTACATGAAGTTGCTTAGACAATTAAGACCAATAATGTATGGGCAAGAGCTTAGTAACATGTCTAGGCAGATAAGCACTGGTTTACTGTGAGTCCCCTACCTGAGCTCCCTGAAGGATTCTTCATGAAGCATCATACACTATTTCATTAGGGCAAGTAGACATATATTTTTATCTTCCAACCACACCATCTCTGACTAAATTCTTATTAGATGTTACTGTTATAAATGACACTGACAAGATTGATACTGTTTTTATTTCATCATGAATTGCTTCTGTTTCCATTTTAAATCCCTCAAACCAAAGTCTGGGCTCCTCACAGTCTGACTGTGATGGCTAATTTTATGTGTCAACTTGGCGAGGTTATGGTAGCTATTTGTTTGAACAAACACTATTCTAGATTTAGATGCAATTAACAATCAGTAGATATGGAGTAAAGCACATGTATTACCCTTCATAATGTTTAAATAACCCTCACCCAATCAACTGAAGCCCTTTAAGAGCACAAAGGCTGAGGTTTAAGGAGATTTTTGCCTCAACGATTCAACAGTGGCCGGATGGGTGGCACATGCCTGAAATCCCAACACTCTGAGAGGCTGAGGCAGAAGGAGCACACATTTTAACCCAGCCTAGGCAACTTAAAGACCCTGTCTCAAAATAAAAAGTAAGAAAGGGCTGTGAATATACTCAGTGGCCTTGGGTTCAATCCCCAGTATCAGGGGAGGAAAAAAAAAGAACGTAACAGGGAAGTTGGGTGACATGACACACACCTATAATCCAAGCACTCAGGAGGGTGAGACAGGAAGATGGTGGCTGAGGCAGATGGATTGTCAAGTTCAAAGCAGCCTGGAATACACAGAAAGACCCTGTCTCAAAAACAAAAACGACAACAAAAAATAAAATAAATGCAACAAAGAAATCTTGCCTAAATTTGCAGCCTACCAGCCTGTCAAACTTACCAGTCCCCACAATCACATGACCTGGTTCGCTAAACTACCTACTCATTTCTCTAGAAAAATCGTGCCTGATAACAGTGGTCAATCCTAGAACTGGGCTCCTGGCTTCTATCTTTTCATACTATGTCTGTCTACCCAGCAGCCAGAGTGATCCTGTTAAAATGTTAGACAACTCCTCTGGTACAAATTCTCCAATGACTTTTCATCTCATGCAGAATAAAAACAGAAGCCAAGAATCTGTTCTGCGTCCTCTCCTTTAATCTCTGAATTCATCTCCTACTCTCTTCCCTCGTTCTACTCTGCAGCCAGATGTTAGCCTTCTGGTAGTTCTAATGCCACAAATACTCCCAGCTCTGGGCCGGCACACTTGCTGCTCTTCCTTCTGAGATTATCTTCCCAGAATGTCTGTAGAGCTTGTTCCTTCATTTCCTTCAGGTCTTTTCTCAAATGTGGCTTTCCTTCATCAGTCTGCTTATAACTGAGGTCCTAGCCTGGCACAGTGGAACACATCTGTGGTCCCAAACTACAATACTTAGGAGGCTGAGGAAGGAGGATCAAAGTTCAAGGCCAGCCCAGGCAACTTAGCAAGATCCTGTCTGAAAATAAAAATTTTAAAAGGTTTGAGGATGTATCTCACTGGTGTAAGCATTTGGCCAGCGTGTTTGAGGCCCTGGGTCCAATGCCCAGTCACCCTGCCCTTGCAACACACACAAACTGCAGCACTTCCCTAAACTTTGGGGTTCCCTATCCCCCTTTTTATCTATAGCATTTAGTACCATTTAAAAACACTGTATATTTTCCTCATTTTATTTCTTTTACCTCTAAAATGCAGGTTCTTGTTTGTAAGTGTAGTTTAGTAGCAGAGTGCTTGTCTAACATGCACGAAGCCCTGGATTGCATTCCAAACCCTCACCACAAAAATACATAAATTTTAAAAATGCAGACTGCAAGACAATGGGGCTTACTGCTGGTTTGTGCTTTCCTATATTCTCAGATCCTACAATAATACTTGACACATTATAAGAGCACCATAAATATTTGTTGCTAGAGGAAAAAATAAATACAAATGAACAAAGAATTATTTCTAACCTATTATCAGAACTTTTCTGCATTTTCCAACTTTTTACATTGGGCATTTATGTCTATTACAATCAGACATTGCTGATGATACTGAACTTTCTGGTTGAAGTTTAAATGCTTTAGGAAACTTTATATTCTTTGACTCGGTATTTTTCTAATAAATAATGTATCCTAAGGAATTAATCATGAGTATGCACAATACATACAAAGTTTAATGACCTTAATGTCCATCAGTAAGAGACTGATGATTACTGTATACCCAGATACAGAAACTTCAGTTTTTAAAAAACATAAACCTAAGTTTATTATTATGAAGCATATTAGTCAATTAACAATTTTAAAAATTAAGTTATAACTAGTATAGTAGAGCATGAGTAAATAAAATTACAAGAGAAAAAACTGAATGGACACTAAAATGAAGTGAAATTAGAGCTAAATGGTTAATTTCTTTATACAACTGTAAATTTTGAAATAAAGTGTTAGTTTCATCAACAGAATAAACAGTGAGTATAAAACAAAAGAAAAGTGAAATCAGCATTTTTTCTTTTTTGAGACAGGGTCTTGCTGGCCTTGAACTCACTACGTAGCCATGGATGGCCTCAAATTTGTGGTGATCCTCCTGTATCAGCCTCCCAAGTGCTGGAATCACAGGCATGCACTATCACACCCAGCAAAATCAACATTTTTACAAGCAACATAACAAATACCTTCACTATGAGGTATACGGCATCATTTCTATTCAAAAAGTAAAGATTTTGTTTTGTGATCTGAACCCCATCTACTATGTCCTTGAGGATCCCCAAATTACACTGTGAAACTTTACCCATCATGCCCATTATTTTGGAAAACAAAAATTGTAATTGTTAGGTGTAGTTCTAATGTTTCCAGAGCAAAGGCTCTCTTCCATAGGAAATGTATGTGATTTCTTGAATGCTAGTACTATATACCAGGCATTGTGCTAGCTTTCAAATTTTCTCCAAAATATTAATACTTGCCATTCTCTGTTGCTTCAAATACTTAAGATCACCTAGTCATCCAGTTTTCAGAAAATATGACATGGAAATGATAAAAAACAATTTTAACTCATAGCAAGAACAGAGCAAATCCCTCCTTTAAGAAAAACAGTAAACTCAATCTTCTCTGTTTTGCAATGAACTTGCAAAGACATTAACAACACGTTTTCAAAAGAGCCCTGCACATCCAAAACAGCCTGAGGGCCAAGACAGAAGCCTACAGAGGCTGATGACTGATTATGATAATACGAAAGGGAAGAACACAGTTTGAAAGAGTCTTCTGTGAATGGGCATAATTGGATACAAAGAAGCGAATTTTCAAATTAAGCAGAAAACACTAAATCAGCAAACAGTACACCAAAAAAGGTCATTTTTTAAAAACTGTGGGTCTCTAATTCACAGCACACAGTAAAATGAATTAGAGAGACTAAAAGATTTACATGCAAAGCACAATGCCATAAGCCACTACAAAAATATTAACAGAAAAAAGTACGACTACATAAAAAGTAAGTATTTCCAAAACTTTCCTCATAGCCAAAAGTTTTATAAACAAACTGAAAGGCAAATAACAAATTGGGAGAAATATTTACAATAAATGACAATTACTGTATTTAGTAACTAACAAGCTCTTCCCAATTTGATTTTAAAAAAAAATTCATCAAATGAAGAGATAACTCAGATCAAGAAATAGAAATGGCCAATAACTAAATATTTATTATATGCATTCCATCTCACTAGCAATCAAATACTTGTATATCACAGTAACAAGATATCAGCTTTTTTCCATTTTCATCCATCAAAAATGGCAAAAGAGGTGGATATGATAGTGTACACCTATAATCTCAGCAATCGGAAGACTGAGGCAGGAGTTGCTTTAAATTCAAGGCCAGCCTGGACTACAAAGTGAGTTCAAGGCCAGCCGGAATGATACAGTGAGACACTATCTCAAAAAAAAAAAAGACAAAAGAAATAAAAATTAAAGTATCTAATGCCAACCAGACTATTTCTTTTACAAATTTAAAGTGACTCTGCTTCTTAGCCAGGTGTGGTGGCACACGCCTGTAATCCCAGCATTCGGGAGGCTAAAGCAGGAGGATCGCTGCAAATTTGACACCACCCTGGGCTGCATAGTGAGCTGAAGGCCAGCCTGACCTACACAGTGGAACTCTGTCTCAAAAAAAAAAAAAGTGACTCTGTTTCTCAAAAGTATAATTTGGCAGACAGTCATTAAAAAGCCTTAATTCATCATGCATGTCATCCCAGTAATTGGGAGGCTGAGGCAGAAGGATCATGAGTTCAAGGGCGGCCTCAGCTACATAGTAAGACCCCAGCTACATAGTAAGACCCTATCTGAAACTCTGTATCAAAATAATCAGAAACAAACAGAAAGTACAATTTAGCAACCTAATATTTTTCAATGTATATACTTTTTTATCTAAAGAAATAATCACAGAACCATACAAAGATTTATGATGTTCTATTCGACATGTTTTAAAATGTCAAACAAACTGGGATCGATCTTAATACAGAAGTGTTTCTTAATCATCAGTACCAAAAATTTAAAAATCAATAACATAGCTATTAAAAACAGAATTTTGTGCACACCTGTAATCCCAGTACTTGGGAGGCTGAGGCAGGAGGACTGCTTTGAGTTCAAGGCTAGCCTGGGCTACATAGTGAGTTCAAGGCCAACATGAACTACACAATGAGATGCTATCTCAAAAAACAAAACAAAGCAAAAAATAATAATCATCATCATAATAAATAAAAATGTAGAAATTTGTGCAGTGATTTAAAATTATCATGACAAGGCTTAAATTCATCATGTTACTATTTGTCATTGTTTACTTATGGATTTTAAAGCACTATAATTGAAGTAGAGCTTCATGCATGCTAGGCGAGTATGTACTCTTATCAATGAGCTATATCTCCAGCCTTTACTGGTTTTATTTTAAACATATATATGTTATTCTGAATAATATTTTAAAGTAAACATTAAACATTTTTAAACAATATCCAGGGTTTATGACAATGGCTAGAAAGTAAACTAGTACTCTCTCCATGAAAGTAATTGGGCCATATCTAAAAGTGTTTTCTATTTTGTGATATATCACTGGGTTATATACTTAAAATTTGTGTAGGGTCTAGGTGCATAGATAGCTCTGTGATAAGAGTGCACGATTAGCATACACAAGGCACTTGGTTCAATCCCCAGCACCACAAGTGAGGAGAGGAGACCAGAGGAGAGGAGAGGAAAGGAAAGGAGAGGAAACAAAACAAAACAAAACTAAACAAAAACCTACACTTTTCTAAAAGTACTTCAGAAATGAAAGTAATTGATATACTTTCATCCCCACCAGCCAAAATCTAGGGATAATAAAATACAAGTTAGTGAGTTGGGGCTTTAGCTAAGTGGTCAGAGTGCTTGCCTAGCAAGTGCAAGTCCCTGAGTTCGATCCCCAGCAATTCCCCTCAAAAAAACACTGATAATCTTTGACTAAGCAACTGTACTTCAAAGAATTTACTGTACAGGACTCCATCTTTGGAGCGAGGCTTGAGCTTGCAGGTCAGGCCGCTTCCAGTGGGGATTTGCGCTGGCTTGGCCCGCGCACCGGCAGGGTGAACATCAAATAGGGTGGGAAACACCTTTCACTGAAAGCACTGTTACCTCTCTCCCTCAGTGTCATCTTTTTTTTTTTTTTTTCCCTTTTCCCATTTCTCTTCTGATATAAGCCATCACTATCTGGTAAAACCAACAATATCCACACCACTAAGGAAAATTTTAGAGACATAAACTATAAGGAGACGTGGGTGGGCTACCAAAGATCCCCCAGATTGCTGCAGTCTGACAACTGCCCCCAGACTTCATGCTTGGAGGCCAGGATCAACATAGTACCCAGCACTGACCACTGCAGGCATGGTAGGGCTAACGAGCACAGAATCAGGTTTCGGCCTGTGCCCCCCACAGAGTGGTGGTCATCAGAGAAATCCCACTGTATGTGTATGTATACATAATATATATATATATTGGTTTGTTTCTCCTTATTTTCTCTTTCTCTTATTCATCCTGATACCTGTCCAATACATTCTCTTGTCTACATATTCTTTCTTGTTTTTGTTGTTTTGATTTTTACTTTTATTGACTCCTGCTTGGCTCATATCTTTCCTTCCTTAAGCAAATGCTGTTTTTCCTTTTGTTCTTGTTTTCTCTCTCCTTTTCCTTTTTCATATGAGTAAATATTGTATAGAATTTACATGGTTTGACCCACTACTATCACCTTTCACTGTTTGTAAACTATCTACTCAAGTTTCCCAAAGCATGAGCAATATCCTATTGTAAATTTTACATCTAATAGAACTTTCTTCATTACCTCTATATTTTTTCTGCTCCCTCCTTATCTCTGCTACAAGCAGGGGGGAAAAAAAATCACTCTACTAACAAAATACCCACTACATGCAAATTCCTGGTTTATATTGGATTCTGCTTTATGACGGTGTAGACCTTGCTCTTATGGTTAAAGATACAAAGTTAATTTCTATCACAGTCAGTCAATCTCATGAATGTAATTGATGCTATTGTTAATGTACTAGTGTATCGAGTGTGCCATACAGGCCATAACCAGTTGTACATTCTCATATGGTAATACTGTAATTATCTGAGGTAATAATCATTAACATAATCCAGGGTCTTGAGACAACCACGAGAGCCAAGAATCACATATGCCTAGAAGACACTGAACAAACAGGACTCTCCTAAAAAGTATTGATATTTGTCTTCAAGCAACCTCCTATAATCAAAATATAAAAATCAACACTGAAACTAAAAGGGGGGAAATACATATAGATACCAAAAA
>PVJO010009409.1:0-69743 GCA_004026905.1 Hystrix cristata
GTATCATCACCTCAGTGAGAAACAGTTGAATGCTGTTTCTGACGACAAACTGCTTCTTTCTTAGACAGCGCAAGGACGAGCTGGAACAGAGGATGTCTGCTCTCCAGGAGAGCCGGAGAGAGCTCATGGTCCAGTTAGAAGGTCTCATGAAGCTCCTAAAGGTAAGACATTTCAAAGAAATATTTCTTAAACCTACAGCTCTGTCATTGATAAATTTTTCTGCATATAATGTGCGATGGTTTTACCAATAACTATATGTGATTTCCCGCAAAATGTCACAAATTCAGACGCGGAACTATTTCTTGGACCCATGAAACAACAGCAGCCAGTTACAGCGCTCATTCTTACCCATTTCCTGGCATCAGAGTGCTAATGACTTTCACAGAGCAACCTCTTGATCTGTTTCTAGTTCTTGCCCTTTATGTCCTTGAAAATGATAAAACTGGATTTACATAGCAGTGTCTTACATGAGCTAGCTTTCAACAAACAGTTCTGACTAAATTGAACTAAGGCTAATGTCCAATTCAGAAAATTAAGAAATAGCCACTAAACAATCTTGTGTTAAGAAGAGTCATTTTTGTTAATTTCAGTATTTTGTCCCATTGTACGGCTATATCGAGTCACATGACTTCTACACATCTCAAATGTAAACTGTAGATGGGAATATTTCCTTACTCTTTCATAGGTAGACTGTTTAATAAGGTGGTCTATAGAAATCCTTTATAGAGTGCTATAATCTATGATTCACGTTGGAAATGGTATTACATCTTCAATAAAGACTCCTTTCCTTCATCACCACCACTAAATTGCTTTGCAAAACAAAAGTGGATGAATTGTGGCCATATGTCCACAGTTCGCCCAATAGAATTATCACTGCTCTGTGGCCATCCTGCCCAAGATGAACAAGCGTGAATCAGAATGGATTAGAACTGCCACAAAGGCAGGAATTAAAGCTTCAGCTGGGAGAAGAATGAAGGGAATGTCCCTAGGCAGCTCACTGTGAGACAAGCTGTCCTGCCCTTTAAGTCATGGGTACCCCTGTATCCCCCAAACACCATCTCTGGTCCTTTCCGTATTGTCCTTCCTTCCTCCTTTTTTTCCTTTCCTTTCTTTTCCTTCCTTCATTTTTTCTTTCTTTTCTTCTTGATTTCTTTTTAGGTTTTCTTTCATTTCTTTACCAAATATTTTTTGAATCTTCGGTTCCCAGGCACTACACTTAGAACATTTCATTTTCTTTACTGTTTTATTCCTTCAACATCTTTTTTTTTTCTTGGTCATCAGTGTCCCTTTGGGGAATGCTTTATCACTACTGAACAAAATCTACATTTTCCTGCCTTAGACACACAGGTATAGAATTCAAGGAGTTTTCTATTATTTAAAGTAAGATAGAACTAGATTGTTGATAACCTGCTGCTGTGTCTGGCCTGTGGTCTCGTTTGATCTGGCAGAGAAGCTCTTTTCTGCTTCCCCTTCCAAACATGTCAGACGAAGAGGTCTGAATTCATCTTACCCTTCACTGAACGGCAGGAAACTTTGGGAAATGCCCTCTGCTGGTGTTCCTACCGCTTCTGTCACCATAGTGTTGGGATAGGAGTCTATGACCACCTGCCATCTTGGTACCGACCTGGGCCAAGTCAGCAGAGCTTTTGTACCAAGATGTACAAACACTAGAATAGAGAGACCAATCATGTTGAGAGATGGTTGGAAACATGGAGGAAAAGAATGCGCCTGCAGCCTCAAATACCTTCTTGGTCTGAATCTATAATCATTAACATGGCAGAGGCCTGGGCCTACCTTCAAATCTGTGTTGACGTTTCCTCCATCTTGCCTTCCCTCACACTGTATAGCTGCTCTTATGGGAACCCTGGGTAATCTAACTGTTATTGATTCGATCTTTCTGTAGGAAGAAGAACTGAAGCAGGGAGTAAGTTATGTCCCCTACTGCAGGTCTTAACTAACAGTGGAGGGGCCTGCCATCCTGCTGTTTTTCTCATTGCTTTTGCCTCTAATGTATGTTCATGCTTCAGTTTGGAAAGAAAAAAAAATGATACTAATTTGCTTCCTTTTCAATGTAGTGCTCGAACTGAGATTATAAAATTTAGCATTTTTTATAACTATCACTGCTGTCTGCACCAAAAGAAGAACTATTACATCTTTTAGAAGAGGGAACAAACTGTAATTTGTTGGAAATGTTTTAGATCCCCCAGTGTATACGTTTCAAATCAGTTTTATGCTTTTCTGGGTTGTTGACAGACTCTTCTCTTAACAGAAAGATACAGTCACTAGAGCTACACAAAGGTTAATGTTATCTCAAAACCTGCCACATGCAAGAGCATGTCCTCTCCATGAATATTCAGTTCAGTTTCTGCTTTACTGAAAAAGTGTGGAAACTCTTTATAAGAAACAGGCAAGGGTTTTGATAAGAATCCCCTACCAGCAAGTAACTCCTAGACCCTGTCTCTCCCCCTCTGCTCACCAGAATGTGCTCAGTCATGTCAAAGACGGTACCAAGTAACTGACTATCCACTTCTCATCTTTTTGGTTCTTGCCCAAAGCACAATCCCAGATGTTGGTTCTCTAAAAAATAAGTAACTTTAAGCCTTTCTCATCACCAAAACCTTTCTGCTCTGGGAGTTCATGAGGTCATTACATACATTTTTTTCCCCAGTATTAGAAGCATTGTGATTCTCTAACCATGTCCTAAACTGAACCCCTGTGTCTAGCTCTGTGGTCAGATTCAGAAGCCAACAAAGAGAGCAGCATACTCAAAATAATAATAACAATAACAATAATAATAATAATAAATTAAATAGAGGCAAAAGAAAAGCAGCTGTACTATTCAGTGCATGTACCAAACTGTGTATGACAACATACCCCACTTGCTAGCATTATTAAAAAGTTGCACAGTATTTCCATGGATCAATTAGAACTGCAGGCTGTCCAGTTTCAACATATCTTTCAATTCTTCTGTATGCTCTTTTCTATTATTCATTGTGTGTGTTTGTGTGTAACAAAGAATGTTTGCAAAATGCTGAACACATTTTTACCCTTCATTCCCATCGTCTGTAAAACAAGGAAAAGTGTTAAACTAATCTGTAATGTCAGACAATAAAGACAATGTATTACATTATTTTGTATTTTGTGGAAAAAATTACTGAATTTAAGTCAAATTTTAATGAGGGACAGTCTCCCTGGGGTAGACACACCACATCAACAGCCTGTTTTATTGCCCATAAAGGCATAAGTGGGAATTTCTATTATGCTTCCAACACACTTAGATCATGGTAGAGAAAATACCTTTCTCATGATACTTCCCTTTACAAATGGCCTCTTTTCTTTCCTGTCTCTCACTTGTCATGTGCATAGGAAAAGAAAATATTGCTCAAATACAACCTTCCTCCTCCTAGTGGAAAGACAGGCCAATCATCCTTAGGCGGTCAGCGTTACTTTAGTCAGTTCCCTTGGGGATCCCTTCCCTGTGATTTCCCAGGCAGCATATTCTAATTCATAAACAGAGGCCCTGAGTCTAAGCAGGCAGTGCCCTTCAGGTGACATCACTGCTGGCTCGCCCTTCGGCCCCCTCCTCTGGCTGATCTCCTCCCAGAAGATCCCCTTCCAGCTCTCTCATCTAGGAGGGTCACCCTGCAGTGGGTACCACAGCGCTGGGGCTTACAGGCCCTTGGTCGATACCCAGATGTCAGTAACAGATTGTCTGGGAGGAGAGTTTGCCTGGTTTATCTTTTATACGCAAGCTTCTCTTCAAAAAGGACCAGAGGACAGCTTGCAACAAAATATTTGAACAGTGACTCCCTAAAATGGAAATAGAAAAATACAAAACTAAAGAAAAGGAAATGTAAATATGCTCATCTTATGGGACAAGGGTGTTCCTCTGAGCTTTCTGGCAATGAAGCAAAAGAAGGAAAGTATGATCTGTGATTCTATCAGTATAGAAATACCTCTTCTCAGGAGAGCAAAATTTCTGCAGCATAAAATATACAAGACAGTCTTCACTTGGAACTTTATAGAAGTACTGAATAATAAAATGGAAAAACACAGTCATAGATTTCACGTGGCTGTTTCTCATACTGACCTTCAGTCTAAATTAAAGACAGAACTCTATAAATTCCAGCCTTATAGAGGCAGTTCTGTAAAAAATAAATAAATAAATAAAAATAAGTACCATCCCTATCTATAGTCTATAGACTGTTCATAGTATAACATGATCTAAGGAAAGAATTTAGAGGTTTTAGACCAGCATCTGCTTCTAAATTCTGTTTTTATTTATGAGCCTTTCCCCTCTGGGGACATTCTCTTTGTAAAACTTTAAAAAAACCCAAAAAACAAATTGTGCTTGATTTAATAATCTCTACTTGCTTTATCGTAAGTCTGTGTGGTTCAATGTAGCATTTTATTATACTGGTATATATAATTCCTGCTTATACTGTTTCTTGTATAAATGCATGAATTTATCCCCGTTGAGGACAGAACATGATTTTTTAAAAAGTAGTGCCTGTAATATAATATGATCATTATGGTATCACAGCAATAAATTCTTTTTTGACAAAACTTAAACCGAAGTTATCCTACCCTCTTTCTTCTTTGTGTATCTTTAAGATTTATTGAAGGAGCCATAAAAAGAACACTCATAAAAAGTTTAATAATGAAGGCAGCTGGGGTGTAATTGCAGTAACAGTATGTTCCAGAGTTTCTGGTATCTTTCCAGTTCCAAATATTATGAGCAATCTAAAACCAAGTGTCTTGACTCTTAGTACAGGAAGTAAGATCCTAATAGTAATTTTCTTAGAAAGATTACTTGGGTTAGATCAGAATGACAGTGGGCCCTCCTCTTCACACACAGCTGTAACATCCGGAGTAAGTAAATTAACTTCCTGCTAATTCTTTTCAAACGTACTGGTAATGCCTGGCTCATAGGGTTACTGTTCATGTTTTAAAAGAAAATGGACATGAAAGTGCTCGGTGAAGATACTGTATGAATGTCAAATATAAGTATGAATATGCATATTCAGATACACGCAAATTGACCCATAGTTCACACACACACACACACACACACACACACACACACTCGCTCACTTTTCTTAATTACAGTTAACTAGTAGAGTCTCCAACAGGGGAAGAAATTTGAACAAGACTTTTATTCGGTTCAAATTCCTTCTAATTGCTTTTAACAGTAGTAAATAGTAATTTTATTTTAGAGAAAGTGACAGAAGCAAACCAGTAAGATTATCTCTTCCTATTTCTGGTAGCATCAGATATGATCCTAGCTATGCTAACATCTGTAGATTATTACTGCCACCCATTTCTGAGTAGGCATTTTTTAACCAGCTAATATAGTAAAGGGCTGCAAGTGTCAAATGTTCTGTACAATGTGCAACAAGGCATCAACACTCTTTTCCAAAAGTTTATATTTATGACATACATTTTTCTATGATAGAGATGTACAAGCTACACCTTTTAATCAAGTATCAAAGTTAAGCTTCTGTTTATTGGCAGGAATTTCTTTTTTGAAATTACAATAAGAATTAATCTCGAAAACTACATTTCAAACTTTTGAATCAATTTGTTCCTTACTTAGGAGGGGTATATCATTGGTATTCTGTCAAATAGTATAACCATTTTAATTTCATATTAAGGGGAGTCAAACATCATCCCAGATTCCATGTCCTGGCCCAGTATCGTCTCTATTTTTAACTGGATGGTCCGATTAACTCAGGGAATTATAGTCACTCAGATTCCTTCTTCTTCCAAACACGCTATGGAATATGACCACGCCAGAAAGGAACAATTTTGCCAGCCTGAGTTTTGCCTTCCTTTATTTCCCTTGCTCATCCTCTGTGATGGGTTTTCTACGGCATCCTGAACCAGTCAAAAATGAGGGCATGAATAATTCACCTTATAAATAACCAATGGCAATATAGAGACTAATACTTAGGTTTCAAAAAATATACCCTCTCAGAGTGTCCCTATCTTTTATTTTTTTAATTTGGGACTCATTCTAGGGAAATAAAAGTTATTTCTCTGCTCAAAATCTTGGACGTTGACCCTCTACTGTAGTGCAGGACAAACTCCATACTAAAAGCCCCAAGCCCGATCCTTTGTTCTCTGCCTCACTGTTTTCTGCTCTCCACAGGGAGCCTGGTGCTTTAGCCACACTGACCTCCCTGCAGTCCCTGCCAGCCCTCACACATCTCATTGCCAGGCTACTCCAGAACCCAGACATTCTTCCCTCCCAGTGTTTCATCTTTCCTTCCTGGAAATCCCTGCTGTTAAGATTCAAGTCAAATAACACCTACTGCCTGACCAGTACACCTTGTACACAGCAATCCCTTTAAGAAGCCCAATTGTAGAAACTCTCATCCGTACCATGACAGTCAGTGAACTAACTGTGTTAGAAGAAATGTGCTACACACTACTTGGCTGCTGGGTACAACCAGGCAGGACCAGGCTATATTTGTAGACAAATCTAAGAGGCAGACTGGGCTGGGGGTGGGAGGGTCATGCTCTGCATTTCATTAAGGTGAGCCGGCTCAGCCTTTAGACCTTTGCCCCTTCCCTTGAATCATCCTTCATTTCTAGAACTGAATAGAAATCAGAGTACTTCCTGGAAAAAAATCAGAAAATTTATGGATCTTTTCAAACTTTTTAAAAATTGATGCAACGGCAGGTTGAGCGAACTCGGAGAATGGTGTGTAGAAATTAATTTTTCATTTATTCTTTAGGAAGCGAGCTATTTTAAATTTGGCAAGTGTGATGTATGTTTTCCTTCTTCCATAAATCAACTCTGTCCTTGGGAATTTTAGATCTATGTATTGATCTGCACGGGCCATTGTCCCTTAAGTCTTTGTTCCATTAATCATTGAGTAATTTCCAAGGAATGAGGCTCACAGAGATTATTCACTCTAACTCTTCTAAAGTTGTTAGCCAACAGCCATGTTTGATGATCAGGCCAGAGGCAACCATTTAAGGGGCTATCACCTGTGAAAATGAAATTCTGTGATATTGCCAGCAATCCACCCAAACACAAAGGGCATCTGCCTGTCCTACTGACCCTCCAAGAATGGAACAGAAAGGAAAACCAAATAAGGCATTTTACACATTAGGTGTTAGGAAGGTACTGTGTTTCAAACTGTGTAGTATCCTAACAAAAAAAGATGGGGTCATGATCTTCTGAGCAGCCAGCATCTACAGGCACTAGTCTGGGTAAAGACTGCATATGACCTGGGAGTTGCAAGTTTTGGAAAAGATACAGCCAAATCTTTTCTTCAACACAACTTCCATCGAAATTCTTCACATAAGCAGACTGCTTGAAATTGCACCAATTAGACATTCATTTGGGAAATAGGAGCTATTAGTTATTAGTCATTTACACACAGGTGTAATTTACAGTCAGTCAATTATTTTTCCCTTAACACATAACCAGAGTCAATTATTTTTCTCTTAACACAGAACCACTACTGGGAGTTATGGAGACAGGAAATAGAAAGGAATAGGAATAGCTGGTTTCGAAGATCAGATATTAAGCAGGGAGAGATGGATGGGAATACTTCAGACACACACTTCTAATGAGGAGAAGTTCACAAAAGGGAGCATGGAAGGGCTACGTATATGCTTTACAAGGGGAGGAGCCCTGTGAGTACCCTGTGCTTGGGAACCCGACATAACAGGTGCAAGCAGGGCTGGTGTCGATTCAGCAAAATATTGAAATATCGTCCATAAACCCATATCTAAAATCAATGGATCCAGATATGTTCTAGAATTCAAATATTTCAGATTTTTTAAAGGTAATATAACACAGATACCTTATCAATGGTTTCACTCCCACTGGCACAAATTCACTATAAAACAACCTGTGTTTGTCAGAAATTTTTGGATTTCAAAATTGTAGAGTAGAGATTGTAGATGTGTACTTCTGTGCTGGCCAAAAACACCCAAAGGCTCTCCTTCCACACTGGCACCGACACCTCTCCCACAACCCAATGACTAGAAGTATTGCCTAGCCCAGCAGGAGGCCCAGGACCCTATTCCAGCAGCATACTGGGGACAGGCCCTGGCCTCTTCAGCCTCAGGTGCTAGACCTTTCTAAACTTAACAAAACAGAGGTGGACACAAAGCCTACCATCCCAAGAAGCATCTGTGATATTGTGAAAAGGCTGAGGATCCCTTTTACCTCTGCCATTCACTCACTCAGCGACCTTGGGTATCTGCTCTGAGATACCAGTTATCGCCTCTGAGTCTCAATTTACTAATCTACAAAATGGAAATAATAATACCTTATATGGTTAGGAGGATTAAGTGAAGTATTCGAGGTTAAAGTGCTTTATAGACTGAATTGCTGTTCCAGTATAGCATGATTTCTACTGCCATTAGGAAAACACAACAAAACAATGTATGTAACATTGCTTTATACATTAAATTACATACACAATTGGAATTGTATTGTTATTGTGAATTTTCCTACCATGTAAGAGGATCTGGCTTCCTGGGATTGTGTGGAAAACTCAGGTTGGACAGCCAAGAGGAGCTGACTTCTACAGCCACCACTCTGGCCCTCTTCCCACTGTGACTGGTCCCTTGGCAAAGAGGACAGATAAGAAAAAATCAGGAGCCCTATTCAGGGCCCTGCCCTGAAAAGCATGCACAGGGAGGTGTGGCCGGGTCAGGGCACTCAAGCAACATCCGTCTCCTTCGAGGGACGCTTCTCTAGCCGTAGTCCCACAGTGTTCCTACATCCCGTAGCCCTCAGAGCACCTGGGCTCAGCCTCAGCCCTGTACCTCGGGCTGTGTCTCCAGAGAGCAATTCTGTTCACTCTCCAAGCTCTGGGACCCACAACCGCACATTTAGAATGATGATGCCTACTTCACAGGGTCATGGAGAGAATCAGTGAGAATGTATGCAAAGCCCTTTGAACATCATAAAGTGCAACTCAAATGTGAAGTTAACTATCATGGCACGGGCGGCTGGGGACACAATGGTAGCTCAGATCCAGAGAGTTTCAAGGTAACGGGCTGAGCTACCAACCTGTGCTGGGAAAACCAGACCCCTCCTTGGGCGGGCTGAGGAAAGGAGGCTGCCAAACACCACAGCCCAGCCAAGCTCTCTTCCCCGGGCCTGGACAGACCATTACAAGGTACTGTTGAGAGTGAGAGAATGGACTCCTCGGCCCACTGGGCATCACAAGTGTTCTTTTCTGTGCTCTGTTCTGTTCTGTTTGTCTTTAATTCTGGGTTCTCCTCAGTTTATAGATTTGACAATTCCGTGTGATGCTGAGCCCTGGAGAGCTAACAGCATGGCATTGTACAGGATTGACATTGTATGTTTTAACTTCAAGCAGCTGAACCCAAAGCAAATATCTAAATAGAATATTCTAGAGCTCTGCTATCATAGTGCATGTCTAGGAGTTTGAATGGGTTTGAATCTCTGGACGGTGCTAGAGAAGTTTTCCCTGTAACTGGCCAGACCCAACACTGGGATGGAACTGATATCCTAATTGTCGTGTATGCATGAAAGTCTCCATGCATTTTCCCACATGCATGTTTGATTGTCTTCCCTTGCGTACTAATTATTAAAACAGGGAGACCATTTCCAAGGGGCCGCTTGTGGAGACAAAGCATTAAAATTCAAGGTGTGACAGTCAGAAAGGTCGCATGCTAAAGACTGCAATACAAGGATAAGGAGTTTTAGTTGTTTTCTACTGTTGTCTGTAGTCCTTTCAAATCCCCTATTCTTACTGTCCTGCTAGAATAGTGTTTGTCCCAGGTAAAAAGAAGTAAATTTCCTGCAGGAAACAGTAACCAAAAGTGAGAAACCAAAATTTCTGCAAATGAAAACCATAATGAGCCATCACCTCACTCCAGTAAGAATGGCTGTTACCAAAAAGACAAAGAGATCACGTGCTGGCAAGATTGTGGAGAAAAGGGTGTCTCTGAACACTGCTGATCGGAATATAAATTCTTACAGCCATTACAGAAAATAGCATAAAAGTTCCCAGCAGATTTAAAGGCAGAACTCCCATATGCTCCAGCAATCCCACTACTAGGTATTTATCCAAAGGAAATGAAATCAGTAATGTTGAAGAAACACCTACCCACCCAGATTAATGAGGCATTATTCATAATAAAATAGCTAAGAGATGGAAAGTATCCATCAGTTGGCAAATGAATGAATGAAAAAACAGAAGAAAAGAGATGACTTATCTTACACCCCCAAAAATGTGTGGTATTTATATACAGTAAATATTATTCCACAATAAAAAAGAATGAAATCCTGTTATTTGCGACAACATGGATGGAACTGGAGATTATTATGTTAATTGAAATAAGACAGGTACAGAAAGACAAGTACCGCATGATCTTATTCGTATGTAGAATCTAAAAAAGTTAATCTCATAGAAGCTGAGAGGAGAATGACAGTTATCAGAAGCAGGGAAGAGTAGGGGGAAGGGAGAGACATGCAAAAGTGTCCGTGGGAGCTAAGGTTCAGTTATAGTTACAGCCAAAGAGAAGTATGAAGTTCTGGGATTCTACTGCACCGTGAGGTCACTATAGATAACAGTTATGTACTTCATATTTTAAAAAGCTAAAAAAGGATTTTAAATATTTTCATCATAAATAAATGATAATAAAAGGTAGATATACTTAGCCTGATTTAAACATTGCATGATGTATACCTGTATCAAAACATTGCTTGGCGTCACATTAAGGTGTACCGTTTTGTTTCTTTGTACCAGTTAAAGATAAATTTAATTAACGAAAAAAGAAGCCAAGATTTTTTGTTGTCTTCCCCATTCAAATCCCTGAGTCACAGAGCAATTTGACAAAATCAGCTGTAACTGTAAAGTGGAGATTAAATAATTTATACTTTATTTGATTCTTATTTTGAGACTTAATATGCATAATATTACAAGCTGTGAATTATCCTCTAAAGACGATGCCAGGACAGATGAGTTGGAAAATTTAGAAGCAAATATGCCATATCCATTCCAAGCAGTCCCCTAGTTTTGTATTTAAAACTTTTTCTTTAATATCTTTTTATTGTACATAGAACTTCCTTCATGGAAAAAATATACACACCTTGTAATGATCTCTCTTTAGCAATAGCATCATTATATGGGCACACACCTTATATATTGTAAAGACAATGCTATACTAATATTATTAGCTTTCAATATTTAACCCAAACTTCAGATTATATATATAATAGTGCCCTACATCTTCTGCACCTGCAATTTAGGTTCAGGATCACCATCTCAATTCCCTAAGATTTCCTCCTGCTTTGGAATTTCACTGTCACTGTTTTTAACATTGGACCTAAGCATAGGGGATGGCATATGGCATTCTCGTGGAAAACAAATTAATAACTCGCATTGTCTCTGCAGACCCAGGGGGCAGGCTCCCCTCGCTCCTCCCCCAGCCACACCATCAGCAGGCCCATCCCCATGCCCATCCGCTCGGCGTCTGCCTGCTCCACCCCGACGCACACGCCTCAGGACTCTCTCACGGGGGTAGGGGGAGATGTACAGGAGGCGTTTGCACAAAGTAAGTGTTTTTTGTTGTTGTTCTGGTCGGCTTTTAGTGGCAAATAAGTCATCAAGGTCCACCGAGTGCTGGAGAGCTGTCAGGGCCACCCCGGCACCAGGGGAGCCCGCGGCTGGGTCAGACACTGTCGTGAGCACCTTAGAAACTGCCCGTGCTGGTCTGTTCCTCACTGCACCAGTCCACCTTCCTTTGGCTTCTATTGTCCTGCCCTATTCCCTAATAAGTCTTTGTTCTCCAAGTTACAGGAATCATTTTAACCAGTCTCCCAGGAAACTATAATACAATCTATTTTAACATCCATGTCTTCTCTTAAAGCAAAGTCAAGACTGAGATTAAATATTCCCAGCTCTTTAGCTCTGAAATGATGGGGAAGGACAGGCAGTCATTTTCTAGATCCTGGTTACGCTGCCCTAAAGACTGTATCATTGCCTCTAGAATACAGGGCTACCTGTTTAGACCCCCCAGTCAGCAAAGGAGCGCAAAGAGGGCTGGAGGTAACAACCTGCGCTCTTCATGGGCAGAACTGAGGGCTGCCTCAAGGCAAGTGACTTGACATTTTTCTCATAATCACTTTTTAAATTTATGGAGTGTAAAAAAAACAATTCTCCTGTACACCTTTTCAGTCAGGTCAATCTCATTCCCAGAAGTAACCACTATTAATAGTTTGGCCCTTCTCAACTCTCTGCTTATATACAAAGAGATACGTTTGTATGTATTTGTAGACGTATGCTGGACTCTCTTTATCTCCCATACAAATCAGGTCATGTATCGCATTTTGATCTGCAATTTGTGTTTCTCAGAATTAGAATTGTACCTTGAACATCTTTCCAGGTCCTTACATAAAGATCTAAGGAAAAGAGAGACATGCTTGAGTTTAAATTTTAAGGGAAAGGGCAGTGTAAACGAAATCAAAGGACAAAAAACAAACGTGAAGAAGCCATTCCCAGCACATGCCACAGTCGAATTTCATAATTTTGCTGTACCTAAAGCATGTAGAGATCAGTAAGTAAATGACACCCCCATAACAAAAATAGGTGAAGGATGCAAATATACAGAAGAAATATAAATTGCCCATAAATATATGAAAAGATATTCAACCTCACAAATAATTGTTGGAACACAAATTTTAATAAATATCACCTTTTCCCTAGCAGATTTTTAAAATATTTTTTAACACTGATAATATCCTGGGACAGCAACACTGAGGAAACAGATACTGTCATCCATAATGGATGGGACAAAACCTTAACACATTTTAATGAGAGAGAATAACAGCCTTTCTACTCTGGTGTGAAAAGAGAGGGCTCATATTAGGGTGTTTTCCTCTAAGCACTAAATTTAATTCAAGAACAGTTTATGTTACTGATAAATTTTCTTTTTAAAATTTTTATAAGTCAAGATATACTTTCTCCAAATCATATTTTAAAATTTGCAGATTCTGTATTTTAAATCACCTTGTGTTATTTTAATTAATGCATTTATCTAGCTACTTTGATATTTTTTAATTTGAATGTATTTATTACTTTCCTTTCTTAATATTGCTTTCTAAGAAACGGCAGTGAAGTTTGGCCCCACGCTCTCCCTTAGCTCATAAAATGCTCGTGCTACATAATTGCATTTGTCATTTAGGTATTTGAAATCTTGAGTCCTTTTTTCCAAATATATTTTGTTAATTAGCCCTCTGTTCCAACTTCACTTTGTCCCACTCTCACACCAGTCCACAAATATCCATTTAACTCTTAGTGTGCCTGAAATGTAAGAAGAATTTTTTTTCTGCCATAGACTGTGTTCCAACATAATCTAATCTAATCCAGTTCAGCGTACCAGACATGCATGTGCCCATTTCCCACACTCTGGGAGCATATAGTTCATGAGCCTCCCAGTCCCAAGAGGTCTCTATCCTGCTGAGGAAAGCCCTAGAGGCCCTGACAGGGAACCACGCCTGTGCTGACAGAGACCATAATCCAGTATGCTCACCCGCAGGGCAGCAGCTGGAACAATAACGATAACTAGGAAGGGGCAGGTCTCCCAGCAAACTGAGACTCTTCACCTGCGTATTCCCGGGAAGGATGGCTGCACGTGCTTACCTGCTACCTTCTCGGTTTGTGCCAGCTTACGCAGCCTTCTTAACGTCCATCCATTTCAACATTGTCCCAATTTAGACAATCAGTTTATGAACCACCATCATTAGCCATGTCTTCTTACATCAGGGCCACTGCCCCAAGCACAGTAATTTCTTTTTCGGGAAATGAACCAAAGCCCTTCTGAAAAGGAGAAATAGAGAAATATCAGAACAGTAATTGCAATTGGCTGTCAGCAGAAATGATAAACAACACAAAAGCTTTGGTAAAGGAATAGCTTAGATTTCTTAAATTATTATTTCTTCTTCACTGAAGGTCCAAGAAGAAATCTAAGGAATGACTTGCTAGTGGCGGCGGATTCCATCACTAACACCATGTCCTCCCTGGTGAAAGAGCTGAACTCAGGTGAGTCCCTGTGCCCTCTCGCCCATCTGCACACCCCAGAGGGACCATGCACCCAGCCGTCTCTCTCACTGTCAAATATAAAAGCGTGTTTTAACGGTCTTTGTGATATTTTGTAGGTATATTATTCAGATTTTTGGTAATGTTTATATTTTGCTTATTAGAAGACTATTAATATATGCTCAATGCATAAAATTTACAAAATGTAGAAAAGAATAAAGAAAAATATTAAAATTGACCTATCATTCTAGAATCCAAAGATAGCCACCATCAACATATATCATGATCCATACTAACATGACGCCGGACTTCCTTCATAGGGTCCAGTATTTTATTTACCTATTAGACTCCATTGGGAACGCATGATCTTTGAATGAGGCCAAAATGAAATTTACCTTTGCAAGATTTCCCAAGAAAAATCTGTCCCAAAATGAATACCATAAAACTGTAGAAGAGTCTTTAGCCTCCTAATTCTACATAAAGTTTGTTTTTAACTTTAGCAGCATGAATACTCAAATGTCTTAAAATTTACTAATGCATCTCCATCTAGTTCTTAAAGCAAACCTAGCAAGATATTTATTAGGCAGGACTGTGGTATTAGAGCTGAGATTACAACTGTGAGAAATAAAACTTCAGTATTTTTAAAACTCATGAGCTTAAATTTCTAATGAGAATCAAAGTAACTGTAAAGTGTTTCTTCCACTTAAGATTAGCAATAGACTAAAGTGACATGATTAATGAACATACCTCCATCCTAACAAATAATAACTAAAGGGTTATTCTTGTTGTGAAAGTCTTGTGCACTATTAGTTTAGACTCTTATAATTCTTTGAAACAGCGATTGTAATATTTTAGGTTTGTATTTTCTAAATTAGAGTAATATTAAGTAAAATAAAAGTTTTAATGAGGGCTTTTTATAGAAAGGAAAGACTACTTTTAAAAAGCAAAGTCGGTAAACAGAAAAAAATTCTCACAACATTTTTGAGATAAAAAAGAAAATATTGTATACCAAATTGCAGTAATTTACGTCAGTGTCAATTCTCATTTTGAAAAATATTGATTTGACTAATACACATTACTGTTTTATACAGCACATGTTGATTTATTTTAAGTCCAGTCCTTTATTTTCAAGGTCATAAAATATCTGACAAGTCGTTCTTTATTTCTTCAATTGTACCACCAGAGGTTGGGAGTGAAACGGAGAGTAATGTGGATTCTGAATTTGCTCGGACTCAGTTTGAGGATCTGGTTCCATCGCCCACCTCTGAAAAGGCTTTTCTAGCGCAAATCCATGCTCGAAAACCGGGGTACATTCATGGGGGAGCTACCACGAGCGCCATGCACAGTGACATGTAAGTATCTAGAGTATCTGTAGCAATCAATAGACAGCAATGAAAGTGAAAACGTGGTTGTTTACTTCTCTACTTTGCAAAGGAATGATGCAATTTCCATTTCTGCCAAAACAGGCAGAAGGGCGCTATGTTTAAAATTGACACTGGGACTCTTCCCCATCCCAGCCTCACACCTTCCAGGGAGTATCAGCAAACTAAGCCAACCTGTGCTTATTGAAAAGATGCTCCTCGATTTCTGATGAAGTTACATCCTGATAAGCCCCCCACAAGTTGAAAATATCATGAGCCGAAAATGCATTCAATACAGCTAACCTGTGGGACATCTCAGCTGGGCAGCACAGCGCACTGCGGAGCGGCAGCCACTACGCTCCAGACCCAGGTGGCTGATGGACCTGCGGCTTGCTGCTGCTGCTCTCGCCTGGCATCAAAACACAATATCTACTACACATCACTAGCCTGCTAAATGATCCAAATTCAAAATTCAGAGTATGGCTGCTTCTGAGAGTACACTACTTTTGCATCATTGTAAAGTTGCCAATGAAACCGTTATAACTCGGGAATCATCTGTAATAGTTAAAAAAACTGCTATTGCCTTTCTAGGACTCACAAGCAAATTCAGGAAATAAGTCATTCTGTCTTCTGAACTTACTATATTTGCTTTCAAAGGACCCCATGATACTGGACAGGTGTCTATTTACAGTGGGTATAAGTAACAAACGTTCGGACTGAAATAAGTAAATATTTAAAATCTCATTATAGATACCTGACCTTCCTCAGGAGACTTTGTTTGCAAAGCTTTTCACTCTGGTAGGTTTCTGTAACAACTCGAGCCAGCAGAATCAGTGGCGTTCCCATTAGATTTGTCTGTGACCCTCAGCTCAAAGCACTTTGCAAAGGAAATAGAGGCTGAGAAACAAAGTCAGAGTTGGGAGACAGCAACAGAGCCCCGCTTGGGAAGGAATAAAGTAAAATGAAAGAAGAGAAGGAAATGAATTGGAGCATGAGTTTCAGGGAGTTATGAGAACCACGGATAAAAGCTGACCCAAAAGCTGGCAAAAGGAATTGGGAAACTAAAAGATGACAGAAAGGTGGCACTTCATGTGAAAAGTACTTCAGACTAGTCTACAAAAATAAACTGGCTATTTTAAAGACCTGGAGAAGAAACTAACCAGAGGCCCTTCTGGTGTTTTGGCTGTCGATCCAAGTAGCAGGTAAAAGACCAACAATAATGGAGAGTTATAAAGAGACCTGTTTTGAAAGCCAGATGTGAAGCAGCAGCATGTACAATCAGAGCAAAAGAGTTACAGTATAATTTAGAATGGCAGCCTGCAGCTGCTTCTAATTTTAGTTTGCTTTCTTTTCTTTTCCTCTGTGTTTGAGAATTGTTTGATTTGTTTGTTATTCCAAATGGAGAATTGTCATCTGCTTTGCCTGGTAAATACATGTCTCTTTGACTTCTTATTGTTAAACATTCATACGGTATCTACCTAAGATTTCTTTGTCTCGACCCTAAAATCTAAAACTTATTAAAGACCACTGCCAGTCTTCTGTGCCTGTTATACCCTGGAGCAAGACCTCTTACCACCAAGTGATTGGGTAGTTGGGGAGGGGACTTTGACAGAGGCTGTGCAGCCCCATTTAGGCAGGTCTCAACCCTCTAAAAATAGTGAGAACATGTCATACAGATATAAATAACCAAGAACGATGCATGTAAGTTCCATCCCAGAAACAACTTCTTTAAAAATGAAAATTTTAGGAGATATTTTAATATCAGCACTGTCAAATACTGTCAAATATGTAGGTACTGTGCTTTACCTGAGAACATTCTAGTCCTGTGATTTGGGTCGTGAATTTTTGTTCAGCCCCAGGAAGTACCTTATATATTCTAGGCCGAATAGCTGGAGACAAAGTCTCATCTTAGTGAGTGAGGTCATCCTTCTCTATTTTATAGTGGAATTAGGCAATTTAAGTGGGTTTTTTGAGTTCGAAACTAGTATATAACTTTAAAGTCAAAAGCTATGGGTTAAAGGATGAGCCTTCTTGCCATTGACTTGCTGATAGACCAAGACTTGATTGTACTGTAAAAATAAATCCTTTCTGTATAACACAAAGAGAGTTAAATTAAACTGGGCATACTGGCCCACCCATGTAATCTTAGCATTCTGGGAGACTGAGATAGACGGATCATAAATTTAAGTTCAGCCTGGGCCATTTAGAGACTTACTAAGACCCTGTCTCAAAAGAAAAAAAAAATATATATATATATATAAATTTCTTTGTTTGTTTGTTTATAAATTGGAAGTGTAGTTCAGGGTTTACGTTATGCTGGATTTACTCCCCAGTACTAGAGAGAGAGAGAAACACATTAGGAACAAAGGTCCTTGAGCATTATTTCACTAGAGGGCTCACTCTCCTTATAGAAAATGTTCCTCAATTCTTTTCTTTTTTAAGCCCCCATATTGGGAAAATGTAATATCCCTTCAAAAGACAAGTTTGTCTTTTTTAAGAATATAGAACATATAGAGGGCCCTGCCCATTTCTGTAAACCCTAGAAAAACATAGATGGACAAACCACCATGGGAAAAAAATGTGTCTGAAAAGATTTTAATGATCTATTTCTCTAAACCTCCAATATTTTAACAAGTTTTCCTTAGGTAAAAGAAGGCAGGAAAAGTGAATTGTAGGACTAAAGGAAAATAGATGTGCTAACCAAACTATGGCTATCACACGAATCCCCCTCAAACTTCTCTTTTAAGATTTGCTCCAAAATGCCATCTGCACTTTTTTCCCAGAGTTACAGAAGACGGGGACCCCTACGTCCGGCCCGAAGAAGAAAACTATGAGAATGACTCAGTCCGGCAACTGGAGAACGAGCTGAAGATGGAGGAATACCTGAAGCAGAAGCTGCAGGATGAAGCCTACCAGGTACGGGAGCCAGCTACCCCACCCACAGCCCTCCTGCCTTTCCAGAACATTCTGAGGGCACTCCTTAGTCCATATAATCCAAATAGTACAAATTTTACATTTTTTTTTCGGTACTAGGATTGAACCCAAAGTCTTCACACTGGGCTACATTATCATCTCTTTTCCTTATTTTTTATTCCAAAACAGAGTTTCACTAAGTCACTAAATTGCCCAGGCTGGGCTCAAATTTGCAGTCCTCCTGCCTCAGTCTTCCGGAGTCCTGGGATTACAGACATGCACCACCATCCCCAGCTTTACATACTTCTTGTAGCTCTCACTTGCTGTGTACTCTTACTAGTTCTGGTCTGGAAAATGAAAGGAGGCCCCTGGCATTAGCAGAAATATAGTGACTAACAATCGAAACCAGCTAGGATCATTAAAATGCTGTGTTTTCATAAGTTAAAAAAGAAGAAGGCTGGGCGTGGCAGTGCACACCTATAATCCCAGCTATCTAGCAGGCTGAGGGAGGATTGAACGTTTCAGGCCAGCCTGGGCAACTTAGGGAGACCTTATCTCAAAAACAAGAAGGGGCTGGAGATGTAGCACAGTGATAGAACACTTGCTAACATGCCCAAGGCCCTGGGTTCAATCTTTAGTACTGAAAAAAAAACAAATAAGGAAGAAGAAGGAGGAAGATGAAGAGGAGGAGGAAGAGAGGAAGGAGGAAGAAGGAGGAGGAGGAAGAGAGGAGGAGGAAGAAGGAGGAGGAGAAGAAGAAGGAGAAGAAGGAGAAGGAGAAGAAGGAGAAGAACAAGAAGAACAAGAAGAACAACAAGAAGAACAAGCACAAGAAGTACAAGAACAAGAAGAACAAGAAGAACAGGAGGAGGAAGGAGACAAGGAACAAAGTACAAGGAAATTGAATCAACTTAACTACCTCTTTCCTGACTTACTTGTTGTCTACGACCTCCCCCACTGCCCATCTCATGCCAAATGTAAGTAAATGAAGAACAAGACTTACTGAGAAATATCTGGGGACCTCTAGGCCCATGTTCAGCAGGGCGAGGATGAGACAATCCTCAACCTCCTACCTAAAGTGTTATTAACCCATCTGAGGATTCACACACATTGCACATGCAGCCGGAAATAAATGTGATTAGTCTCTCGTCCTGGGGGCAGCACAGTCTCCGCAGGGATTGTTCCGCGGTCAGTTTGTCCCTTTGGGTGTGTCCTTTCTCTTCCTCCACGGGTTCTCTTCATCCACGGGTGTTATGGAAGGTGTGTTGTTGGTTCGGGGAGGTTTACCTGGTGGAGACCTGCTGGTCCCTGCCCCACTGGGTATTGTTTGCCTGCCAAACTTTCTGGCCACAGAAGCTTTCGCTACATCCTAGGACAGCAGTGACCCTCTCTTAGGGTCTGTTAGTCAAGGACAGAGAAACTGGGGGAAAAAACTGTCTCCTAGTTCTCGAATATTTATACATTAAGCCTTGAAATATTTTCCCAAGTAGAATATAGCAAGGGGGAAACTGAAGCCCATCAACTTTACCCTAAGGTACAAATCTAAAGTGTTGCCTTTTTGGAATGTTCCAAGGGCCTTTCAGTTTAACAGCCACATTTCAGAAGTAACCAAAATGTCGTTCTAATTATACAAAATAGAAGAATGATAATATCTGTGGAGCCATACTCCTACGCCACAAAAACATAGCCGATTGCAAAGCCGTGGCGAGTGCTCTGTCTTTGTGACTCCCGTGGCTCCTCCACAGAAAGGAAGTAGCGGGAATGAAGCTGGCAGGACTGCTCTGGGAACTCGGAGGGATGACGTTCCTACAAGTACCTCACGTGACTCTGTGCAAAGAGGGAGAGAGACGCGGCTAAACAATCAACGCTCTGTTCGTGCTGTTAGAGGTGCCTGTTTGGCCTCCCTCTTTGAGCTTAGATCCGTTTCTGGATTTTGATGACAAGAGTAATTGAAATTCTAAAAGTTCTTTTAAAGGGAGGCAAGCTTTCATCATTCTATATCAAATACTAGATTTTATTTATTTTAATGAATCAGGAATTTAACCTGAAATGAGTAAAGTGAAGAGAAATTGTATCAGTGTCTTAAGATCCAACTGGAGTTTTGCCATGTCTGGTAAGTCTTAAACTCTTTGTCTCTCCCTTGCCTTTCCACACCTGGTGACGTCAAAGGAAAGGGCAGGGAAGGGGCTGGGAAGTGCAGCAAGGCCTTTGTGTCCTCACCTGAGACATAATATGCCCTGGAGAAGGCTGAAGTGGTTTTCCTTGAATGCTTTGTGAGCAGACAGTGACTGGATGGTTCTGAGTGCTACTTTCATTCATCAGACTCTCTCTGTCTTTGCGCATGGCTTCCAGCCAAATAATTCACCAGCTTGACTGCATCACTGACTTGACATGTCACCTTTCTTGTTTGTGTCCTTTGTCACCCACAGGTCAGCTTGCAAGGTTGAATGCAATATCCTTTTATCACTCTCCTCTCAAGTAAGTATCCTCTTGTTTAGGAGGAAGCATAGACACTATACACTGAATTCTGATAACTTGTAGCTTAAAATCACAATCACTCTCTCGTAGATGTTTCTTTCTATGTGATAGAATATCCTCCTTTCCTGCTAATATCAAAGAATCATCTCAGTTTAAAGAGTATTTCTTTATACTCCAGTGGAAATTTCCCAAACATCTTTGGGAGTTGACTCCTTTACTCGTTGATTGGGAAAATCGGCATAGACACACCAGAGACGCTCCAGATGTGTCCATGGCCAGGAAGCTAAGGCAGCCCCTTGGCCAATTAATCCATCATGGCATCAGAGTATCTGCTCTCTATTACTTGAGAAGGAAAAGATCGACTTGCCCAGCATCTCTAGATGGGCCAGCTCCTTAGTCATCTTGAACCCAGGCTCTAAAAGACCAAAAGTGTGTACCGTAACAAGTGAAAGCAAAATCAAGTATCACTAAAGAAACGAAAGAGTCAAAATAGAGGAAAAAGTTCTGCAGCCATGTATTTTGGAGACAACTAATTCAAATCTGTGATGGAATTCAGAAGTATATAAACTAATTTAAAATAACATTTAGGTGTTATGTGATCCCACTCCCAGGATCTACCTAAGTACATGTGAAATTCTCAGTAGTTTTTAATGTAGAAAGAATTGTACTTGGCAGGCAGGATCACCCCATTGTACTGACCTGAAGCTTGGACTCCCTTAGACCCAATTTCAATACGAGTTTCACCAAATCCTAGCGGCATAAACATAGGCAAATTATTAGACCTGCATTAGCCTCAGTTTCCTTGTACAACATGTGTCATCACATCCGCCTCATAACGGAGTTGTACTCCCTGGAAGATAGTTTTTGAAGAGTCTGACACAATGGCGGGCACGCTATAATTTATTATGAGCACACATAAATACTCCTGCCACTAAGCTCCATGCTTTATAAGCAATGCAATTCCTAGAGCTGCTGCAGCGGTGAGGTAAGTGTGTGGGCCCCACCGAGACGCAGAACCAGCCCGCCTGCTCCACGTTCATAAACAAGGCCCAGATTCAGCCACGTGCAATGAATGGAGAGACCTTGTCCGTAAATCTAGATGGTTTCTCTAGCTCTAGCTCATGGCCATTTGGATGTGTCCCACTAAAGTTCAAAGCTAACCACTGACCACAGTGATCTGGCTGCAGTGGCCCAAGGACTTGTGTCTACTTTAAATATATAGTCCTTCCAAGCCATGGAATAAACTTGACCTACTATGGTTGCTACTTTAAAAAGAGATATATATTTCTTCTATAATATCTCAATTAGGAAAGAGCAGAGGCCGGCTTGAACATTGCTGACCTCCTGTCTGTCTTCAGATTAAGATTAAGCACACTCTCGCCTAAGTGCTATGATGACATATACTTTATGAGCTGTGAGGAAGGATCTTACTAATCACACTCTATTCTTCCTCCCTTAAATGTGAGAATGCGATACCATATCCTCTCCGGACTCATTATGACTAGAGTGGAAAAATTCCCAAGAGCAGTTTCTGAAAATATTCACCCCAGTTATAACAAATCTAGTCTCAGAGGAGCAAGCCTTTTCCTTTAATAGCAGTTTCTCTCCCTTCGGCCCAGCAATTTGGTCATTTTTGTTTTATATATGTGTAAATATTAGTAGCTAATTCTTAGAAAAATATTTCTTTTAAAAAGGTTAATAAAGTAGCTTTCATATAAACTGGCCTTGGATTCTTTTAGTACCTAAAAGTGAAAATTTTCAATATCCTGAAAGTTCTTATGCCATTTTCTAGTCTTTTGTTGCAAATTTGGCAGTGAGAAATTAAATGGTTGTGACATCAGCCATTTCTTGCATCAGGTACTCTGCCTAGCTGACATTCCACAGGACTCTAAACAGAACCAGCCTGTTGTTAAATCAGCCACTTAAGCAAAATTCGTTTGAAATCTAATAAAATACTACAAAGGCTAGTGGCTTTTCATCTTTGTAGTTAGTTCTATCCCACTATAATTTTTCTTACTGTGACCAAGAAATACGATTGAAATTTTAAAAGTGTATATTATTAAAATATTTTTATTTGGACTTTCTGACCATGCTACAAGACCAAAAATTTATCCCAACATATATGCATTTCTGATCTATGGATCCTGAGTCGATTTCATCAGCCTGATGCCCAGCAGCCATCTGCCAAGGCAGAGGCCCACATACGTACGGAGCAGAAGGTGGGACACCAGAGACATAGATGGCTTATTCTGTGCTTGAGTAGAACTTCAGGCCTATTTGAAAATAAATACACACTTAACATACTAAGCAAGTAAATGGAGTACCCGGGTTATTGTTTTTCAACTAGCCACTTTTGAAGAAGTAGTATTCTTAGTGGTTAGTACTCAGCTTAGTGTCCTCCATGACTCCATTTTGGCCCACTCAAGTCTTGGATTTGTCTCTCTTTCATCCTCTGGCCACATGGTACATCACCATCCTGGGCCAGTAACATCCTAACTTCAGCATTTGGGGGACTGAACCATGGAAACTGGATTTAAAAAAAAATCCAGAATGCACTGTGATGGTTAGTATTTTCATCTTTTTCACACAAAGGACAGCACAGATACTTGTCTGTGTTGCTCAAACCTTCCAGATAGCTCAGATGCCCCTTTAGAAAGAGACTCAACAAGGAGGACTTCCTGTCATCCTACCAGAAGGTGTAGCAGTGTACCATGTCTTAGGACATTTGTCCCTGATTGGCATAGGAAGGAAGAACAGTGAGTGTGTGTGTGTGTGTGTGTGTGTGTGTGTGTGTGTTGGGGAAAGGGGGATCCTAAGATTCATTACTCTAATTCAGAAACAGTTTTTATCTTTAAAAAAAATTACACATTCCTTATTCCCAGGCAAGCTATAGTCAGACAGATGATGAAATAACATGAAAATTGATGATGATGGAGAGCGATGCACCCACAGAGGAGGAAGACAGCAGCTGGCAGCAGCCTCGTCGAAGAGAGGAGCCACCACACCCAGCACCTCCCAACAAACCCCATCCCTAAAGATGTGTTCTGATGCCTATAGTGCAGCTAACTTTTTGTTCTAAGATTTGTAGTTCATAGGTGTGCATTTTAGAAGGGAGAAAAAGACTTCTGTTCAAAGCTAATTTATCAGCCCCATCTTCTGTGACATGGCTCATCCCTGAGAACGCGCGCTGCTGTTACACACGATGGCAGTATTAACACGCATTTTAAAACTTTGCACATGACATCAAACCTGTTCAGTTTACAATGACAATATTAATACTGTTTAGAGCTAAAAGTTTCATTTCTGGATTTGTTGAGATTTTAGGCAAAACACTTTATTATACGCTGTACATTTTTTCCACTGCAATTTGAAAAAAACAACCACTTGCAATTATTCACTAACCCCGAAGGATTTGGTTCGTAAGTGTTCAAACTCAGAGCTCAGAAGCCAAAAAGAGTCTTTGGTCTGCAGTTGACTCCAAGTCTCTGTGAGCAGTGACTTGAACCAAACACCAGGAGTAATCCATTCTTTGGGGCTTCTTTCCAACTTGAGGTTGTTTTATTTCAATACACTCTAACGAGTCAGCCATAGAATTTAGTGTAAATATTTTTTCCAAATAGATGTCATATTCCAAAAAAAAAGACAACATTCAAATTATATAGAATCTAGTTTTTAAAATCAGCACAGATCTTCTTAAAAACTGTGAACTATGTTTTGAAATACTCGTTACTAAAGCTGTTTATAAACCACAGGTGCCATAAGATCCCCAAATGGACTAAAGTTACCTATGCTCTTCCATGGTCTTGTTCCTCTCGTTTTAGCTTTAGAAAGCATGTCTCTAACAGCACCACGCAGTTCCCCTATCAGGTTGTTTGGAGGCCTTCAGCTTTAAATGTACAGGCTTAAAGTGCGCTTGCAAACGTTCACTCTCCTTTTATTTCTGAATGTTTATTGCCTTAGCTGGCCACCTGGTGTCCTGCATGCAGCATTCCACGGTCATGTGAGACAAGCTCTTCTGTGTTGAGTTGGGATTCTGCACTCAGTGAAAAGCTGAAGTGCAAAAGAACTGTCAAAGACAAGAGGATAAAAGACTCTGTTGGTGGTCCTTTATGAGGGCCTTTACTCTAAAGACCTCCCGTAGGGATTCTGGGGAAAATGGAAAAGCAATCTTCTATTTATTTCAAGATTTGATGGGGGGGGACCCCACAACATATTGGATATATTAGGCTTAAAAATGCAGCTTCTCTGGAATTCCTGGTTTTCCTTTAAAAGAAAAATTAGAACATCATTGTAGAACAGTGGTTCTCAAAACGTAGCCCCCACACCAGCAGCATCAGCATGGTCTGAGAATAACTTAGGCAGAGTCCTCAGTCCCAGCCCAGCCTGCTGAATCAGAAACTCTGGGGATTGGGCCCAAGAGTCTGTGTTGGAATCCCTCCTCCAGGTGATTCTGATGCACGCTAAAGGCTGAAAACCACCACTTTAGAATAAGCTGTAGCAAAAACATCTCTGAAAAGGCCTTTTTCAGAATAAGTAAGAAAGCTTCTGAGTCAGCCTCAAAGCTTCCGCAATTCCATTTTGCTTTGGGGTTGGGTACCCCACATACCTGGTCTGCGTTGGAGGGTGCCTGGCTGAGAATGTGTGTTCTGACCACTTCAGGCCCCTTGGCAGAAACCATCTCCTCGGTGGCCCTTTGGAACAAAATCACTTGCCTTGGGGATAGTGAAGTACTTGACTGGTGCCAGTAAGGACGCCATCCTGTCCCCTGGACGTGCTTACTCATACCTCCCCCCAGAGAACCCACCTAACAGACATCCTTGAGCCCAGGCTGACACCAAAGTGGCACAGCTACGTGGTTCTCAGATTTCTTTGCACAGATGGATTGTACTGCGGGTTTTGTTGGTGTGTCTTAATGTTCATCTCTCCTCCACTGCCCATCTCTGTGAAACCATACCTCTCTAGATGGAGCAGGTGGCCACTGGTGCCTCATACTCAGTACCGAAAACCACTGCGTCCCAGCTACCTATGTTGCTGTCAGCTCTGATCAGGGCAGTTCTTGAACTCAGAACTCAGACCCTACAAGTGGCACTCGGCTACTGACTGGACTGAGCTGACATGTGTGTCTCTTTGTGTTTCTACATCTAAATGTCTGTCTAAGGTTGGAACTGTTCTGCTGAAAACCTTCCCCTTGTCATATTTTCCATTGCCAACCGACTCCATCACACGGGTTGTTGAGACCATCGTACAAAGCCATTGCAAGGACTCTGGAAACTGCCACCAGTGACCAATTTCTGACTAACCAGCCACCTTTTCTTTCTCTTAGCTCCACGTCAGCACTGAGACCAGACTCAAGCACCCCTGTCCTGTAACCAAGACAAAGTGGCGTGTGTTGTTTTGGGTTTTTGTGTTTTTTGGTGGATTTCTTTCGTTGGCTCTCCAAATTTACTTTTGGAGCCTGTTCTAAGTACAAACCCAGCAGGTTTCACCTGTCCTGTCCATTAGGTACAACTGTGTCTTAAGGGGGTTGTGTCTTTCTTGTTCCACGGTGAATCGCACATCCGTCTCCATCAGAGTTGCTGGCCTGTTAATGAGCACTGGTCTAACACAGCCAACCCTCCCCGCCGCGCCATGTTAATGGAGGAGGGGAGTGGGGAGGAATCTACTGTATAGGATTCAGGAATCTGTTGCGGTTGGTCAGGACGGAAGTCGGGGTAAGTTTGGTTGGTCAGAGGGAGATGTGCTGGAGATTGTGAAAATGGATTCTTGGATGATCTACTATAAGGCAGGGAAGGTTCATTTGTAAGTAGTAATGTGAACTGAATTGCATTAAGAGTGTGGCCTTGTTGTGATATACTACGTATTTTCTTATATGCATGAGCCAAACTGTTGCATCATAATTTAGCACAGATGTCTGCTTTTATTTTGATCATCTTCATCCTCTTTTATTAATTCTTGGCTGTTAACTGTAGATAGATCTTGTAAATACGGCAACCCTTGGTTGCTGCATTCACCTTAGTTGATTCCACACAAGGACCCACAAACAAGACTCCACTATGTCCTCAGAAGGGCATTTTTACTTTTGAACCAAAAAGAGAAAATAAATCAGAAGAGTTAGGTTTTGAGGCTAAATTATCTGTAAGACAGTTTGAATTATGACTACTGTAATTTGACACCATTTGAAATAACCAGTCCAGAGACACTAAAGATTTCACAATATTCATTGGTGTTGTAACAAAACTACTATTGTATGGATTTTTTTGTATTGCTGTTAAGTATTGTTTTTTGTGTGCGTGTGTGTGTCTGTGTGTGTGTGTATGTGTGTTGGAACCTCCTGGGGACATGTTATATTTTGAAGTGATTAAACTATTTAATTGTGTGTCTATATTTTGGAATGGAATTATTTCTTCATTAAAAATGTTTTTAAAAACACTATATCTTACACGTTTTGTTCCTTGGTTTCAATGAATGTCTCCAAGAGCAACACAGAATCGGTTTGTCCAAATAAAGAGGGGTCACTGTTTACTGTACGGAGCAGGAACCACTGATGGAATCTTGAGCAACTGAGGCAAAATAGCCCACCTTCTCCTGTAAACCTTTTGGATGGATGGATGGATGGATAGATAGATAGATAGATAGATAGATAGATAGATAGGTAATTTGGCTTTTGGGTCCCAAAGAAATACTTTCCAAGTTCTTGGTGTCCTGTACAAGGAATTGGAAAAGACGTGCAGAGAAGGTCCCTAGGATTTACATTAACTGGAGGTGGGAAAGAAGTGCACTCTACAGAGTGAGAGCAGGCCAGTGAAAAGGTTCACAGCAGCCATGATGATAACAGCAGGATCTTTTTTACCTCCAGTTCCTAGACTGCTTCTCCCTCGTGCAAACAAGACATCTGAGACAGTTGTCCTATCAGAGACTCACTTGGCCTGATGTCAGATTTAAACTACCCTATCAAAAACCTGCTTTGTTTCATGACAGATGTAAATGAAGAATCAAGTATGGCACTCTTCTGGCTGGTCCCAGGTACAGAGTTTGGGAATTCATCTGGTTTTACCCTGTGTGTGTGTGTGTGTGTGTGTGTGTGTGTGCACTAAAAGATTAAACTGTGGAGTTGCGCATGTGTTTTTTTTTTCATTGTATTATTATATCTTATCCAGACTCCCTACCATTGATATTTAGAGTAGCTGGCCAGATAAATGGATAGATAAGAAATACTTGCATTGGAGAATCTCTTTGATTTGGAAGTAAGTCTACTTAAGTCAGCCAGCCCCTTTGGAGGCCTGTCTTACAGTGGAATTTTCTTTTACTTCACTGAACATGGAATCTCTTTTCATAGCATTATTAGGTCACAGAGCATTGAAAATTACGTGAATGCTTGCTTTATTTGAAAGAAAACAAGTATATTGGAGGCTTACGAGTCAGGTTAAATAATGACAATTTTTGGTTCCCTCTTCCACAGTGCTAATTGGTTCAGTAATGGATATGAGCAAAGCATGTGAGCCAGTAAGCAGGCCATGCATGCTCTTTATCTCTGATCTGTCATGTGCTAAATGAGCCACATAATACCTGTGGTTGGCTCCTTCACTTTCCAGTGCACTGATTCTGCCACTCCTCAAAAGGAATGCTGCTAAAGATGAGTCTCCAGAAATTGGAACATAAATGGCACTAGGCAAATGATCTCTCTGACATTCCTTTTTCTGGGAACCCTTTTTGTGACTACTCTACCTTGGGAGCAGCTACACATGAGAATATCTGGGTGGAGCAAAGAAGTAGACCAGATTTCTGATCTAGACCTCCAAGAGAAACTTATTTTTGCTTTCCTTGGAATTTTTTTTTCTGTTTTGACAAACACCTTTCCATTCATCAGTGGGATAAGTAGGCCAAGAGGCTAAGGAGAAAACTGTGCACTTAGAAATGTCTATTCTAAAAAAAAAAAAAAAAGAAAAGAAATGTCTATTCTAGGCAGAGAGAGTCCTCCATACATTCAAGTCTCATTTATCTGGCATGTGAGGAAAATACCTTATGGTAATAAATAAAGAGTGTTCATTTGCCAGAACTGTCTTCATATTTATACACTGTGTACCTTGTACCATAGATATATATATGGATTTTAAGTATCTGTCTTTTAAATCATGTAAAAAAAAAATAAAAGTGGTATTACAAACCAAAAATACAATAGGTTCCACCTCCCCCCAAAGTGGGTATACAGCACAGGAATTCTGACACTAACTACTCAGAGTTAGAGCACGCCCTGCAGGTGAAAGACAAAATCCTCCATAAGACTACCCCTACTTAAGATCACAGTTGTGAGTCTGTGGAGCCATTCACACTTCTCAGTAACCTGCTATAAATTCAGGGATTCCCATGATCCCATCACCTTCAATAATTCGTTAGAACAACTCACAGGATCCACTGAGGCACTAGCCTCCCTCTTAGACTTTTATTATTATGGATACAGATCAGGAACAGCCAAATGAAGAGCACAAAGTGCAAAGTCTAGAGATGAAGGATGCAGAGACGACATGTTCTCCCCCAGTGGAGTCTCGCCGTGTCCCTCTGCCTGCATATCCATGTGTTCAGTAGCCAGGAAGCTTCTCTGAATGTGTCCAGAGATTTTACCGGGATTGAATTCCAAAGGTATGGCTGATTAAATCACTTCCTCAGTCTCTAGCCTTCCCCTCTTCCCTGGAGGCTGGGCTGGCACAGAGTTTCAACCATCTAATCACATGGTTATTTCTGGAGACCGGTCTCTATTCTGAAGCTACTTAAGGACCCATAATGAGTCACTTTGTTAGCATAATCCAAGTGAAAACAATCCTGTTACTCAAAAAATGCCAACAGCTTCTCAAATGGTATGCCAGGACCCAAGTGCATAAACCAGATGTATTCTCCATTATGCCACACAGTAATGCTTGCTTTTATATTTGTCTACCTAATTACCTTTACTGGAGACCTTCATTTCTTCATACAACTTCAAGTTACTGTTTAGTGTCCTTTCATTTCAACTTGACGATTCCTTTAGCATTTCTTACAGGGCAAGGCCAATTGGTAGTAATCTCTTGGTTTTTGTATATCTGGGCATGTCTTAATTTCCTCATTTTTGAAGAAGAGTTTTGCCAGACACAGACTTCTTAATTGATATATTTTGTTTTCTTTTCTTTCCTTTTGATATTGCCTTCTGGCCTCCATGGTTTCTGATGAGTTATAAATTGTTAATCTTATTGAGGGGCCCTGGTACTTGACAACTGATTCTCTTTTGCTAATTTCAGGATTCTCCTTTCGTCTTTAGTTTTCAACAGTGTGGCTGTAATATCTCTTGATGTAGATTTCACTGAGTTCATCCTACATGGAATTCATGGAGCTTCTTGTATAGAAATAAACCCCAGAGATAATGTTGCAGGAAGGTTAGTGAGGATGTCACTGCAATAATCCAAGTGAAAGAAAGAGTGATATCTTAGACTAAAAACAGAGTGAAGGTGATCATGTTCTAAATAATTAAACCCAGGTTTTTGGGATGGATTGTATATGTACGAGCAAGAGAGGGGACATGAGAATGATATCACATTTTAAGAGCCTAAATAACTGGGAGAAAGGAGTTTCATTATTGAAATAAAGGAGACTAGAAAGAGTCTCCTCTTTGGATGGGGAGGATTTCAGTAGCTCAATTCTGAAACTAACACAATTGACATGCCTGTTAAGCATCCGAGGGAAAAGAGCGAGTAGTGTATTGGTGATTTGGCTTGAAATCCTGAAGTGTAGTCCGAACTGACTACACTTAAATCTTAGACTCATCATCATAAAGGAGACGATAAAGGAGGCTGAGAAAGAATGATCATAAAGGTAGTAATAAAATCATGAGCTCTGGTATACAAGAAGCAAAATGAAGGAAGTGTTTCAAGATGGAAGGCACAATTAACCATGTTGAATGCAGCTGGTAGATTGAGCAAGGTAAGATCAAGGAATTAACCCACCACACGTGTGTTGAAATGAATGCACATAGTATTTTTAAGAATTTCTTTGATATTTCAAGTTTCAAGAAGTCCTATATTCTCAATGAAATCTTGAGGAGCACTGAATAGAAATTCATGTCTGTTTTCCCTCAGAGCCTTAAGGGACTTCTTGAGCCACACAGTAAATCTGTTACCATGGCTGATGGGGTCCCAGGACAGGTTTCCAGGCTCTCATGTGTGACAAAGGATTGGACGTGGCAAATGACAATAAGGAAAAAGTAGCAACATTTACTGAATTGTAAAGGGGGAAAGTATGTTCAGAGCAAGCAGGCTCAGGCTACCAGAAAGGAAAACGGCATGAACATTGGAGGTCTGATGGGCTTAAGAATTTAAAATGTTACGCCAGGCCTAAGGCATCTCTCACTGGGCCCTTCAGAGCACAGCTGACAACACGATTAGCAAGTTGCTGAGTCATAGCAGTTGTATCTACTGTGCATGTCATTCCCGTAATTCACTGTCATAATTGGACGTGTGAAATGCAGTCTGTACGTCTGAACCTTTAACAAGCTCCAGGTGAAGAAGGTCATTGTAGGTCATGTCAGCAAGTCTAGCACACAGGCATCCTGGCTTGGAGTTTTGGAAATTTCCAGGGATCTTTGTTATCCTTATTTCTAGGTAGTGGGCCTTAGGACAAAGGTCAGAGGGACTGGCCCTGGGGCCTTGCCTATGTCAGATGAGTGGAGGAGAGTCATCCCATAGCCCCAGTTGTACTGTCCATATTAAATCCACAGAGTTGATTGCCATCTGCACACACTCTCACAGGCCAGTTCACTGTTCTCATTCTCACTGGGGATGTCAATCCACAAAGACAACAGTGATGCTATACACATTACGATAGGCCTCTAACAAGCCACTCAGAGGGAAAAACATTCCCCTAATGGCTCTTCAAAAATAGCTTTTTAATGAAAAGGGTATATAATTATTTTTGGAAAAGGAGCCTTCTTTTATTACCTTTGGAATTTCATCTACCTCCATCAAAAGAGAGGCTAAATTATAACATTCTCTTGCTCTCTGGATATGTAAAAATAAAGTTTGAAAAATGGCTGTGCCATTCGGTAGCACTGCATTAGCTTCACATTACTAGTGATTGCTTTAACAGCTAAATTAAATGAAGAAATATATGTAAAGCACCTGGTAAGACACCTACACTTGAGAGAAGCTCAGATTTTTCCCCTTTTCCCTGTATAGTTTTCAATCCTATTGGTAAAATGGGGGCAATAGTTTTTCTTTTCAGAAAATTTACACAAAAATAAATTTAATTTAAAAACAAATCTAGCAAAATCTCTCTAACCTCCTTAGGAATAAAATGAATGGAAATTAAAACATTGTTATACCTATTTAAAAACCTATTGCATTGTATGAGTAAAGAATTTTAGCAGAGTCAGAAGATCTAGTCAAAGTGAAGTATTTGCTGCTGAGAATAAGCACTTGTGAAAAGTTGGTGTGAGAAATGAAAGGAAAAGGAAGAAAGGGAGAAAGAGGGTAGTGAGGGAGGGGAGAAGAGGGACTCAAAAACATTCTTACTTTATCACCCAACAACACCACATCATGGACTCTCCCTTTAAAAAATTAAACTTTGGGGCAAAAATACAAATAAATTTTAAATCTGATAACCAAAATAATTCACAGAATCAGCTATATCGAAACAATGCAATATTTTTACATCACACAACTATTAATGCATAAGCCTCAAAACGACTACTGAATGATGAGAATGTACAATGGTAAAGCATCTCTGGGAAATAATCTGACGGTTCCTGAGAAGTTTAAATATGGAATTACCATGTGACCCACAAATCCTATAAGAAACATGAAACCACATGTCCACGCAAGATTTGTATACAAATATTCACAGCAGCATTACTCATAATAAGAGAAGCAATGGAAATAACTCAAATATCAATTGATGACTGGGTAAACAGAATTTGGGATACACATACAGTTATTTGTATACAAAAAGGAATAAATTAAAGTTTGTATAGCCCTAATCTGAAATGCTTAGGACCAGAGTCGTTTTGGATTTCAGATTTTTTAAATTTTAGAGTATTTGCATTTACATAATAAAATATCTTGGAAGTGGAACCCGAGCCTAAACACAAAGCTCATTGTGTTCCATATATACAGGTATCTTACACGAAAATGTGTACACACTTTTCACCGGCCTACTGCCACTCTGCAGAGTGTATTTCTTTTCGGCCTTCAGTAAAAGCATCCTTTCACTGCCTTTTCTCTGTGTCTTGTCCAATTCTTTGTTCAGGACACCAAGAACCTGGAAAGCAGCCGGACAGGACTCTGTATCCAGTAACACTTAGCTTTGGTCTAATTCCTGCTGCTGTCTTCTGGTTGCCCTAGCAACATAAATTCAACTTCAAGAATTTTTGTTTTAATCATTGTTTGAGCTAGTAAAGGAGAACTGGGAGGGTAAGAAAAGGTGAAAGATATCTTAACTACCAATTTTTTTCTAAGACATTAGACTGTGCAACAAGGCGGCAATGTCCACCACATACCATCCTCTCCCCCCAAAATACTCTTCTGAGACTGTGCCAAAAGTCAAGAGTGAGAGGGCAGATCTAGAGGTAGAATACTGGAGAAGCTCAGCAAGAACCTTTTCCTTGGTTCGTAGCCAATTTGGGAACAATGCCCTTCTGAAAAACAAAATTCTTTATAGTCTTAAACAGAGAAACAATGTACCCTTTGGGGGTGACTGTATGCAAAAAGAGAAATGTTTCCCTTCCACGGAAAGAAAACACTTAATGGAGAAAAACGAAAATATTCTAACGGGATAAAAAAGAATCATTCTATCAGAAAATCCAAATGGAGGCTAAGAAAAGATACTGAAAACTGCAAACTTACCTGAGCCCCTTGGCTCGCCCAGTCTACTTCAGAAGAGCATACTTGTTCAGTGGCAAGGACAGATGTGTCCCTAGCCATGAACTCCCCAGAAGCATACACTCTGTATAATGAACAGGAGCAGTGTATGGGATGGTCTTCTATTTGTTTTTCCTGTTAAAAAAAAAAAAAAAAGCACAAAGTTGTTCACATGATATCAATTAGCATAACACTAAACCACAAGTCTGTGAGAATGAACCACGCAAAGCTAACAGAATTTATTTCAGGGCAATAGTTTAGGTGTGGTCCGGACTGATGAAAGGATAGGACTTTCTTACCATACTTGGTCATTTATTTGACCTATCAGACTCTTAAGCTCATGGTGACCAGCATCTGTCTTCACTGGGGACATCACTGACCCACGGCCTGCAAAGTGATTGAGCAGTAAATCCATAAGAAACAAAGACCATAAGAGAACACAGTATACTCAAACTACACTTCTAAATATCAGTGGTCATAAGAATTTTCATGGTAGTTTTGGAATAGACAAAAGTCTACTTGGTATTAGGTAAAAGAAAGATAATATTCAAAAGAGAGGAGAACTAGAAAGGGAAAAGGGGGAGAAGAAGGACGGAAGAAGGGAAAGAAAGGGAAAAGGGAAAAAATGGAAAAATGTAAATAAACCTGCTGCAAATAAGGAAAGGGGGGAACAGAAGGAAGGGGTGGGGAAGGGGGAAACAAGATACATCATTTAGGGGTACAAAATAAGGTACAAAATAACCATGATAAATGTGATCATTATGTATACATTGTACCAATACATGTTCTTGGTAAAAATTTAAAAAATAAAAATAAAAAAGTCTATTTGGAATGGACTCTGGTAAACATGAGAAGTGCGAGGTTACCAGGGCAACCCACGTGTCTAAAGCTAGTGGAAGTGATGCTCGTTCTGTGAAGGGGACACAGGTGTGTTTTCTGACCACTAGGCTGGAAAGCCAGGACTTTTCTCAGAAAGTTATTTAGCAGCTTGCTTAAGATTAACCTCATTTCAGCACTGAAAGCCTTGAGTCCTGAGAATCCCCTCAGTTCCTACAGTATCGGAATGATGGGTCCCCCTGGAAAGAAGGAAGGATACTCCAGCACTCAGGTGGGTAAAAATTCTCTGCTGGATTCTGCATCCTAAAGCATGCAAGATATTAATCCACAGCAGGACATTTTGAAGACAGCAAATATTTATTTTATTATAAATGTATCTTTTCTACCAATACCTTAACTTTGAGCAGGACTTAGTTCTGATGTCCTGCCAGGATGTTTTAACCACAGAATTCACATCGGGCTGTCTAAAACAAGAACACATGTGGATTCACTGTAGGGCTCTTAAATTGGTTAGAGTTGTTTACACGTCTAGATCCTAAAGCACCTGTCGAAATTAAGTTGAATTACAGCATAACTGATACTGTGCTTCTTGTAAAAATCAATGATTAACTGGGAATCAATGTATTCTGGAGGACGCCTCAGAAATTTTGACCAGGTTATTAACTTGCCATTCCATTTTCTTTGAAGAGAGACATCATTCTGTCCATCTAACAGAACCAAAGGCTGCAGACCTGAATTGAGACAGAGGAGGCTAAGACTCAGCCTTTTTTCTATCATTGCATCATTTTGTCCAGTATCCATTCTCTCCACTGTAATCTCAATGGGGCTTTGGGATACTCTAGAAAGAAACACATGAGCTTGAATTCTAAAAGAGGACATAAAATCTGACCCTCAGAGATTTTTTTCATTAATCGAATCAAAAATCAGTAAGTGATGTAAAGATCTATATCTATAGTGAAGCAAAGAAAAAGTATCACTTTCTTATTTCTGGAATAGATAGATAGATAGATAGATAGATAGATAGATAGATAGATAGATAGATAGACAGACAGATAGATAGATATAGTGGGAATTACATATGACATTATAGAATGCCCTATGCTACCATCTCTGGGGGAAACTTGTTCTAATATTTTTCAATTATTTGAATAATTAAAGGTTTCAAATATGTAGTAAGTAAATTATGACAACCCAGAAAATTAGAACACACCACAAGTCATTTAAAAATTCACCATGTCATCCTGGGTAAGATGTTTCAGCACTTATCTGAAGGGTTTACTTCTGAAAGAACGTTCACCTTCACCAGTAACTAATTATTCATTCAGCTGAAAAAATTAACTGCAAATGCTTTCAGTTCAGTAGTAACCACCAATAAAGAGTTTTGTGCTGGAGAATTAAAAAAGTACAAATCAACCCTATGTCAGTTTCACTCGGCTTTATGTTCCCATGCAGCATATATTCCTTAAAACGCACACAAAATATTAAAATCCTCGATTTTATAAGAGGCAATACTTTCCTTCTACATTTATCACTATATAACCATTATTGTGGCCTAAAGCTCTTGTAATCACAGTACTGAGATGCAACTCGGTTTTCTGTGTTTATAAGTAAATCTCCAACAAAATCTCTGCTTTTGGAGTTTTCTGTTACAATTCCACTTTTTTAAACAAAAGAGATAATTTACAAATTACAAGGAGGAGGGACTAAAGTTTATATTTCGATGTAAGACTAATGATATATATGACTTCCTCCCTGAATCTATGTAGATAAGAAAGCTACATATTTTATTATGAATTATGAAACACAAGAAATGCTAGTCAAGAGAAAAAGATGTTTTGGAATGACCGTGTTTTATTCTCTTCAAAAAGGTATATCCCTAATGAATTGTTTCTAACCATAATTTAAAGCTCCTGTTATCCACATATCAACATTTACTGAACAAATGCAAGAGGACATGTAATTACTGGGAACATCTGTTTCCAAAGGAATGTTGGCAGAGTTTGCAAGTGACATCAGGGCTGCCGGGCATAAAGATTACAGTCTGGTTCATTCTTGCCCTGGCATTCCTTCCTCCAGGGAAGCCCCGTCTAGAGGCGTGTAAGCCAGAGTTTAAAATGGGTTACTATACATTCTCAGTGGAAAATAAACCAAAGGTAAGAAGCAGAAAGTGCCCATAACTAGCTTTACTGTGCCCCTTAACTATTTATATTCAACATTCTACAAAATGTCCGTGTACATATAAAGATGTTTGGGAAAATAAAATAAAATTCTAAAGGGAAATATTTCTAGTTATGATATTCACCATCAACAAATATTTATTGAGATAATTAACTCCTTTGAACTGTAAGGAGCCACCAGGGTCTTTATGAAGCAACATACTCCACATCAGTCAATCAGTCATAGAGTAGTTATATTTCAGACATCTAGTTGGCTGATTGGAGTTTTGTAGGATTCTATAGTTTCTATTTATCAGCTTTCATTGGATCTTCAGAAATTTGGCGAAGAATAGATTTCTAGTGGATGACCGAGGCCAAGGAATCCAGCATCAACTTTTTACTGAGAAAATTCAGTATCATGAGCAGTTTTAATACTGATGAGAAGAGATGGCATTTGAATGTGATTGTAACCTCCAAAACAATGGCTTAAGGAAACACAACTCAATGAAGGTTAAGATTTGGTGGATAAGAAAGACTTTGACTTAAAGCTAACTCAAAACAATTAAATGAAAGATCACTGAAATCAAAGGAAATTCAGTTCAAATAGCCACATGCAAAAAAAAAAAAAAAAAAAAAAAACGGAATAGGAAAGAACATACCACTTGCCATTGCTAGGACCTCCAGGAAGCATTTATTCTTTTTCCAGGTCAAAACTGGGCGCATTAAAGAACTGAAATATAAATTAGAGAATTTTCACAGAGTGACATGTAATTATTAATTAAGTCGGATGATAAGACTGAAAAATAATGTGGTACAAGGACTTAAAATACTTTTGTGACGTCTGCCCTTATTTGACCCTTGGTCAATCACTTAACTTACTTTCAACAAACTTCTCACTGAGGTGCTTATTTTAAGTTCTTTACAGACATACTGTGAAGATTAAGTAATGTAACGAAATACAAATATACCCATTGAGTAATTTATAACATAAATGAAAGCATTTTGAAGAAATATAGGCCACAATTCAAATATGCTATTGCTATCACACACATCAGTTCCAGCACATCGTCTTAGTTCTTACATTCAGACAGTTTGCTGTGATCGATTCCTTTCACGTCTTTTATGAAGTCAAGACCACGGATGATTTCAAGGAATAGCATTATTCTTCAACTGATCACGATAGAAAAACCGAGTCTGCCTGGCGGACACACCAGTTAACAGAGCAGCAATCCCCATTCCCTCCCAGGCGACCCACACCACCGCCCTCCCCTCCAGTTCCCATTCATCACACAGGTGGGGAGAAGCTCTGGTAACTGCAGCAGTTCCTCTACAGCTCAAGACTAGGTTAGCTTAGTCTCCCAGGAACCAGAGGCCGATGCAACCACTAACCAAGAAGCGGAGAGGAACTCCACTCACTCCCACAGTTTGACAGGGGCTGCCCAACAAGAACCACAAGAAATAAAAATATAAGCACGCAGGAAAATCTGACTCAGTGGCACAGGAGTGTTGCCTGCCTCCTCCAAGTTAAATGCAAATGTGTATCTAGTTATGAAAGAACTATGCAGGAGGTTTGGCAGGCTCTGGGGTCAAGGAGCCCACCCACCTGTGGACGTCCACTATTTCGCCTGCTCCAAGGTTCACACAGGAAGCTAAAGGTCACATGAACCCTCGCTGAGGGTTTTTTTTGTTGTTGGTTTTGGGGTTTTTTGGTTTGGTTTTTTTTTTCTTTTCAGAGTGAGATATTGAAAGTTTGCTCCTGTTCCATGGCTGTGGGTCTTCCTTTAAACATAAACCGCAGAAGAGCTAAGAATGGCTGCCATACTTGAATGCCAAATAAACACACAACGCCAAGCACAGATTTTTGGCTTTATATTAAAGCTTGGTTTTTCAACAGCCCCTTTTGTGGCCTCTGAAGACAATGGCCTCAGTGTCTCTGAGCCAGATGCCTGGACCCTGGGCTGAGCCTTCCTTGCCACAACCTAGCAGGATTTACTCCGCAAGCAGAGTTACTGTCCTCTCTGGTTTTGAAAGTAAGCCATCTCTCCCTTTAAGCCCGTTGCTGCACAAGAGTTTGTTTACCGAAAGTAAAGAATGATGGTACAGAAACTTGGTATTTGCAGCCCAAGCTCAGGGCAGACAGGTAAGGGATGTCCTTGGTGGCTTCAGCTTGGTTGGGAACCAGTAGATTAACTGTGGCCCTGCAACAGAGTGGGTTGGACAGTGCCGAAGATCTTGCCACTTCATTAATTTATTTGGGGTTTAATTTTTAAACTAGCACTTATCATTTCAGTTTTAGTTCACTTAGGGGCAGCATTGGATTTTTAGACTTTTTCCAGTATAGCAGCTAAACCTAACCAAAACTCTTTTATATGGCTGAGTTAAGTTACACAGTTAAGAATTATTTACTGGCATTTACACAGTTAAGAATTATCAACACAGACATGTGAATTAGTCAAAGATGATGTCTGGTCATCTCTGTCACCTCATCCCAGACAGTACTCTTTCGAAACTCCACATCAGGGTCTCAACATCCTCTGGCAGAAACACTTAAACACTGAAGCTACTTGTTTCTTACTCTTTCCTTATCATCTCACAAAGAATTCCCCTCCTTAAGCAGGATAGTTGAATAGAAAAGAGTATTTGAATTATTATTATTTATATAACTAAGTTCCCATTCTAATTATTTGATCATTATACATTTAATTAATAAGTTTAATTATCAAATTATTTAATAAGTTCAATAAGTTAAGAGAAATTATTTAATCATGAACACAGTGGCATCTATTTATTATGTTTCTATCACCTTCAAATTTGTGAAAATAAAAACACAGTGGATCGCAAGTTCAAATCCCACCCTGTCAACTTAGTGAACTCATGTCTCAAAATAAAATTTTTTAAAAGGGCTGGGAATGCAGCTCTGAGTTTGATCGCTGTACTCAAAAAAAAAAAACTAATGAACATAATGTCCACTCAGTGACACTGGATGTTTGTTTTATCTGTTAAAAAAAGTAATAATTATAGGTCCTGACAAGGAGCTATAGCTCCTCCTATGTCCATAACTCTGCAAACCACGATACACCTGATTAACAGTTGTCAGGTTTGATCTTCCAAACCATCCTCTGGAGGGATTATTGTTACTCCTTCCCTTTGATACAAGATAACTTATGTCATCTCCATTTCATAAGTTAAGAAACCTAGTTTATGAAAAATCAGGTGAATTACTGATGGCCATGCAAATAATGTGGCAATTTAGGATCCAAATGCAGGAGAAAAACGTCCCAGAGTGACCAGGCCCCAGAGAGCTGGAGAACTCAGGGAAGGCTTCATGGAGGAAGATGGCTTGAGTTGGCTTTTGACATATTCAAGGAACTTCTCGGGTAAGGTAGTTTAGATGGGCAGAGGCACAGCTGACAATACGGATGGGCATGGTGTGACTGGAGTTTGCAGAGGGCTCTTTGGCTGGAATGGAAGGCTGCCGTGACAGTGGGAAAGGACAAATAGACAAGTTTTAGGGGTTGAACTGGAAAGGGAGAGTCAAGATTGTCAGCTTATTAAATTATTCTTTTAATATTCTAAAGTATGTTTATGATATCTGTGGGTAAAATTCACAAAGAAAAGGAAAAAAATAGATGCTGAAGTTAGTAGAAGAGGCATTCTCTGCCTGTATTCTACTTGGGACATGCAAACTGAGGATCTCATGCAAATGGATGGAGAATCTGTGTGTATGTGTTTTAGTTTAAAAAAAGAAAGCTTTCTCTTCTAGTAACCACAGGAACGGCAGAGTTAAACTGATTAAGATGATGATCTTTTAATTGCATTTCTTTCCCCAGACACCACCCCTAGGAAAGCAGTAATCCTATTCTCAAAATTTCCTTGCTACCTGACCTAGTGCTTTGTAGTCTGGCTGTAACAGAAGGTTTCTCCCACACAGTTTCCTAGGGCTTTGTCTGCTGCAGAAAGTATTCCTTTGATCAGAATTTGACTCTTCGTTCAGCTACCAGCTGGATCCACACTCCCAAACCCGCTGCTTTGCTTTACAGCTGCACGAGTTGATCCCATGGCCCAGCAAGGAATGCAAAGATGGCAGAGCACATCTTGGTCCCGTCTGCAGCAGCGTGCTTTCTGACATCTCACCTTGGAACTCTGAAGAGTTTCCCCATAGGAAAATACATCTGAACACACACACACACACACACACACACACACGCACACGCATGCACCTGACAAAGACTAGAAGAGTTTGAAAAAGAATTGAGAATTAGAAACGCTCGAGAATTTTTTTGAGGAACTATTCTCTCAAAATAGGTAACAGTTACCTTTGGCCAATAAGAAAGAACTTAATTCACGAGTCTACTGCTTATACTTGTTAAGACGATGACCACCATGGGGCCAAAGGACAGGGGCACACCTGGAGCCTTAACTCAAGGTCTGTTAGCCATTACCAGTGCGATACGTGTTCTCCCCTGTCCCTTCACTCTCACAATCTTGTCAATTCCAAAAGCCAGGTGCAATATTAAAGCCAGGATGCCTTTGCCAACACATCTTCAAGAATAAGCTAGATGAGAGAATAAAACTGCTGAGGATCACTACAGAGGGACAGAAGGCAAACCTCCAGACCTTTAACCTGTTACTTGTTACAGATTTCCTTCCACACTGTCCCTCATGTTTACTCTTAAATAGCAGCAGAGCTCATCCATATCACAAGGCCAAGGTATTCGCACAGAAAGAGAATGCCGAAAGAATATAACAGTTCCTAGATGATAGTCCTCAAGGTCGAAATGTTTGCACAGGAAAAATATCTTTAGAAAATGTTCCTGGGGGCTGGGGATTTAGCTCAGTGGTTAGAGTGTTTGCCTTGCAAGCACAAGGCCCTGAGTTCGATCCCCAGCACCAAAAACAAAAAAAAGAAAGAAAGAAAGAAAGAAAGAAAGAAAGAAAGAAAGAAAGAAAGAAAGAAAGAAAGAAAATGTTCCTGGGACCAAAGAAAAACCCTAGCTGACCCTTACAATGCCTGATCATGAATTAAAAGCTTGCCTCTTTCTTCGTTAATGAACCAAGTCGATTTATTTCTCTCTCAGCACTGCCCCCTCCTGTCCTGGAGATAACCCTCTCCCAGTAAAGTTTACTTGCATACTCAAACTCTATGGCTTGGTTCCATTTCTACTCTCCTGGGTCAGAAGACTCCATGTGTCAAGCATAGTGATTATTTTCCATGCTTTTACATCTTTGGTCTCCACTTCTCTGCTTGTATTGGTCAACTTTTCCAACACTAAGACAAAATTCCTGACACCCACAACTTAAAGGACGAGAGGTTTATTTTGCCTCATGGTTTCAGAGGGTTTAGTCCGCTCTCACCTGGCTCCAAGGCAGTAACAACATGGTGCAAGGGCATGACAGAGGAAAGTTGCTCACTCCACATGTGGCCAGGAGCCAGCGTGAGAGGGGAGGAGAATACACCCTTCCAGATCGAGCCCCAGGGATCTGCCCCCTCCAACCAAGCTCTACCTCATAACACGACGCATTTTAGATCTAAACCATAACACTGACTTTTAAAAAACTGCATTTTACCTTCCACTTTCACACTTCTCATTGCTCAGCACAGACTATCTCATATTGGTCACCAAAATGTATGTGGGTTTCTTACCACAATTCCCAAGCAGACACCAACTAGGCACCCTATGATTTAACTAAGTTCTGACACTACACCTGGAGACAGCAGCAGATCCCCCAGGTTGAGAGCTAAGTCCCACCAGACTGCCTCAACTTCAGATCCCACTATAAGTAATAAGCTATTAGCTCTACTTCTGATCATTTTAGCCCCCATACTAAGGCAATCCAGGAGACCACCAAGAGCCAACTCGTTAGAACAAAAATTGCTCCCATTTCCCAGGAAATTCCAAGAGATTTAGGAGCTGTGTGTCAGACACTCCTATGACTCAGGAAATAATAAACATCTTAGGAATTCTGTCAGGAACCAAGATCAAAGAGCAAATATTAGAACAAAAGATTCTCCTAATTGCCCCCATCCACAAGGGTAATAGGAGTTCCCTCTCAGAAACCAGGCAGAGACCAAATGTATATTTCTTACTATATCACAATATCATAGCTTCATTCTGACCCTTCCCAGGTTTAGGGGCCTAAACTTTATTGCACCCTTTCTGACTTGGCCTGTCCTTCTGGTCCTAACAAATTGCATTATATTCCATGTTTCCATTTCTAATCTCACAGAGATCCAGGCCCACCAAGGACCAGCAGGCTGTGCCTCCATCTCCCAACCCCTCGAGTGGACTAATGCAAGCCACTCTAGATGCAAAGAGAAGGCTTTGCCTTATGCAACAGAAAGATGTGAGTTTCTACTCAAAAATCTATAACTACAGAGAGTGAAGAGGCCTAGAGCAGCTACCAGCAGGTCTCTGTGTGCCCTTCTCTCAATTTCCCCTAGAGTAATGTACTCCCTTCTCTGTCCCACCCAGTCTACCTGCCCATCTTCCATGCTATAGAGAGCTCCCAAGTCATCAATTTACAACGGAAATCTCACTTCCTTATGTCAAGCTTGAGATAGCAACAGATTCCTCTTGTGGTCAAGAGGGAGCAGCAAACCGCAGAAATAGACCAGGAGTAGACAACAGGGAAAGTATTTTCTTTTTTAAAAAAATGACAAGCCACTTTTGGAAATGTTGGCATCATTTCCTCCAATGATAGATAATTACCCAAACACACACACACACACACAAATTGGAGCGAGCACTAACCAAAATAGTACAAACCAAAAACCTGATAATAATAAATTCTTGGTTATTATCCATGAATAGGATCATCAGCTCCTGAATAGTGAAATCTAATACTTTCATTAGAATGAGGATTTTTTTAAAGAGCTAATTATCCTATAGAATGGTTCTAGCCTGAGAGGGAACTCTCGTAGAGAAAAACAAATGAGTGTATTATTGGTGAAAAGAACTTTGACCTAGGAAGGGTATTTAGGCATTCTCCCAAACAAGCTGTTGATTTCCGCAAAAATTGGCAAAAGCAAGAGCCATCTGGAATAAAATGTTACGCACTTTGTTGGCATCTCACTGCTAGATGTGTACTTTAGTTTTATACCACAAAAATTACAATAGCCTGCTAAAAGAGATTCTTTCTCAATAAACCACAGATTTATAAGATACTCCAAATGGATGTATTAGTGTTACCTATTTCAAAATCAAGATATATATATTTTTAAATGATCATTTGCATTTGATGCTTCTACTCACCTACTTTTAGAGTTTTCTATAAAATGCAACCTCTGTGACCAGATCCCAAGGTACCCTAGGCAATGGAGACTCATCAAAACATTAAACAAAAAGGTAAGAAATCTGGATTCCAGTTATCCCTCTATCATTAACTTAACTAGGGGTAGTATGTAAGACATTTAATAGCTCTAGATGTGATAAGATAACATTAGCTGCTTGCCAAACACTGTATTTCGCTGAGATAGGAGAATGTTTCTTACCCACAGAACAACTCGATGCAGATATTCCCGGCCAGCAGACAACTTTCCACCACATGGTGATTCAGGGATGAGGCACCTTCCAGTTTGCCAAACCTTCCCTCCACAAGGGCTTCAGAGTCCTGTTTCTGGCTAATAGGGAGGGAAGGTGAGTGTACAGAAGTCCCAGCCTCTTCTTTGGAATCTGGCCTACAAGTGACACATCTCACTTCCACTCACACATTCCAATGTCAAAAGGTAATCACATTGCCAAGATTAGCAGGATGGAGGTAGAGGACGGAGAAATAGGCCAATCAAGGAGAGCATGAATTTGGAGTTCGTGGTGATAAATGTTTCTGTCGTACCAGTGTACTTACTGCTCTGTGAAGTGATTTCAATACCTGATCTGCCACCTCACAGAGATGTTTCGAAAAAAACAGATGATAAGTTTAATGTGCTTGGTAAATGGTGGCGGAGAAGCACAGCCCCACAAGACATTATTTCCCCTGCTATCTACAACATTACTGATACTTTATAGTATTTTGATATCCAAATCCACCTCTTTATCACCCTCACCTTCTAGTGGCTTTTGACAAAGTCCACCCGCACACATCGAACAATCCAGCTTTTGGCTTCCATGTTACCACAGTCGCTTGATAGTTCCGCTTTCTCCCTGGATAATCCTCTCAGTCCACTTCGCTGGGTTCTCAACTTTCACTCAAATATTTTTCATTGCAACACCTCAAGCTCTGTGCAGAACCTAATCTCTCACCACACTCATTCTCTAGATAGTTTTACCCTCCTGATGGCAGCAAGTCAAAGACCCTCGTGTCTGGAGCATCCACCGCTCTCCCAAGACACAGACTCCTACGCTACGTACAGCCTCATCACCAGTTCCAGTTGAAAGCTTCACAGGCAGCTCAAACTCCAGATGTTCTGAGAAAATTCCCCAGATTTGTTCTTCTGCTGATATTCCCACATATAATCTTTTCATATCAGCAAATGAAATCAATTTCTCAAATCCCCAAACCCAGAAATCAGTTTAGTCCTCTTTGCCTCACTTCTTATTGGCAAGTCCTATTGACCTTACTGTAATCACTCCCCAGAAGTCTTGCCTCTGTTGTCTTCTACCTACCTGCAATCTCTCTGATATTAGCCACTATTTTATCTCACTTAGTCAGCTACATATATTTCTTAACTACCGTTGCTAATTTGACATTTGCCACCTACAACCCATTATCCTCAGGGTAGCAAAAACGATCTTTTTAAAACATATTTTATCAAATCTCTGAAGCCCTTGCCTTTTAAGTACATAAGGAAAAACATGCCTCTTGGACTGTGACACAGCTTTCTCATTACAGCAATCATAAACACATCTTGATTTCAGAGATGTTAACACTGACAAACTAGCTAACAGTAACTGCCTGATTTTGAATCTATCCCTTTACCCTTCACCCCCTGAGAAAACAAAACCAACAAAGAATGCAAATTAAATTAGCCATACCCCACTTTCTAAACAATATTATGAGAGAGAATATCATGGCACTCAAAACTACGTCTTAGCAAAGAAATGAACCCAATTCCAGCTGAGCTCCTCTGTAAGCTTGTGGGTAAAAAGAGTAGGGGAGCCAGATTTCTGATACTTGACGAAAAGATCAAAGGTGCTACAGAGAACTTAAACGTGGTACAGATGAGCTCATCCCCAGTAAGAGAAAGCCCAATAGTGAACACTGACCAGAGGTCAGAACTCACTAATTAGCAGCACTAATCCAAAGGGATGAGGTTTGAGGATGTTGGCACCAGAAGCAGCAGTCTCTGCAAAGCATTGTTCAGAGGACAAATTAGTTGAACAGAGCAGATGTAACCCTTGGAAACATAGCAATGAAGGAATGAAAGAAGTGAGAAAGGAAAATTAAGATCTTTACTAAATTGAATAACACAATTTAAGAAACAAAAGAGAAACAGAACACAACAAACCTTCACCTTCCTGACACTACCCACCCACACAAGCCATAGAAGCTTCCCAGGAGAGGGCGAAACTGTCAGAACAGAGAATTACCAAATTAAGAGCACCAACCACAAAAGTAATATGAACAGAAATAGTAGTCCAAATAAAAACCAAAAAGGCAGATCACATTTATACAAAACTACTACAAACTTCAGAAGATGGAAGTTAAGGCATTTCAGTTCATAAAAATTCTCCCCCTCCCAAAATCAACCACAAAGTTCAAGAAGCTGTCATTCAATGCTCCAAACGGAATTAAATATTTTCAGCAAGCATTTATAAATATGAGAAAAAAATCTTGAACCAAAACCACAAAATTAAAAACAGAAATTGTGAGCTGGGATGAAATAAGAGTTGATGGAACTCAGGAAAGAAATAGAAAGGGGAAAGGCAAAATCATATCAGAAATAAAACTAAATCATAAGGTACAAAAGATTAGATTCAAGTGAAAATTTAAGAAAAAAAAAAGAAAACAACCAGAAGAATAAAGATGAAAAAGAAGTAAATAAAACTCTAAAGTAAGTGAACTTTAAATAGGATAAACACAAGAAGATTCACATCCCAGCACATCTTTGTTGAAAGCAAACACAAAGAGACAATCTTGAAAGCATGAAGACAGAAATGACTTGTCTCCAGTCATATCAATAGCTGATTTCTCATCTGAAAAGATGGTGACTAAAATCAATGGGATGAAATATCCAAATGTTGGAAATGTCATCCAAGAATCTTCTATCTGGCAAAACTATCTTTCGAAATTGAAAGTGTGATAAAGATGTTCCCAGGTAAACATAAACTGGAAGAATTAATTGCTAGAAAATCTTCCTTATAAGGAAAATAGACTGGCATAGACTTCTCAAAAACAACTAATTTTCACAGTGCTTAAAGAAAGAATGTGTAAATGGAGAATATCACATTCATCATGCTATCCTTCAATAATCAGGAAGTGGGGCTGGCGATTTAGCTCAGTGATTAGAGTGCTTGCCTTGCAAGCACAAGGCCCTGAGTTCGATCCCCGGCACCCCCCCCCAAAAAAAAAAAAACTCTAAAAATAATCAGGAAGTTCACTCAAGCATGTACGAACTCGGGGAATTATTTCCCAGCACACTCATATGGCCTTCCTGAGGAATCTACTAAAATATGAGCTTTATCCAGACAAGAAATGATAGCAGGTAATTTAGCAAGAGACAACGAATTCTATTGTACGCTTATAGAGAAACAGGCACAAGAATGATTTGCTGGAGGGACTGGTATAGGCGCTAGATAGGAGTATTTTTCAATATACAACTACGAACCCATTTGTGAGTCAGCTTGCTCTCACTGTGACAAGATACAGTACCTGAGAAAATCAACTTAAACGTGGAAAGATTGATTTTAGCTTCCACTGCAGAGATTTCAATACACCATCAGCTGACTTCCCTGTCTGTGTGCCTGGGGTGAAGGAGAACATCATGGAGAAGGGTGTGATGGGACACAGCTGCTCACCTTATGACAGCCAGGAACCAGGGAGCAGGAGGGGAGAAGGGGGCGGGGGGGAGGGGGAGAGTGAAGGGAGAGAGGGACGGCAGGAAGGAAGAAAGAGAGAAATTTCCCACCTTCTTTCCACCACCTCCCAACAGCGCCCCAGCTGGAGACCAGGCCTTCAACACATGAGCCTCTCAGAGACGTTTAAGGTCCAAACCATAACATCATTTAACCATTTACCCAGCACCCCACATATAAGTATTTACTCTGAAGATATCTCACCAACGATATGGAAGTTCAGTGGTACCTTGATTCGGGAACATTATTCATTCCAGGATTCCAGGGAAGATGGCCACATTCGCATTCCTGCAGGGAAGATGGCCATGGTCGGTTATGTTTGTCACCTGATGTGGAGTTCACAAACAGAAGTAAAATTTTGCCAAATGGTCCTGTTAGCGAACCAAATTGTTCAGAAAAAGAAGCGTTTGTGAAGCGAGGTATTACTATATATGTGCAGAGAGATTGTCTATGCAATATTCTTTAAAACTACCTAGGGCTGGGGATTTAGCTCAGTGGTCAGAGTGCTTGCCTTGCAAGCACAAGGGCGTGAGTTCGATCCCCAGCACGGAAAAAAAAAAAAAAAACTACCTAAATATTGAAGAATAAAAATTGAGAAAACTTTGGTACATACACACAACAGAATATTATGGAGCAATGTAAAAGAATAAATTCCATATTTATAAACTGAGACAGAGAATTTCCAGGAGATATTAACTGAAAAAAAAAAACAAAATACAACAGAATACATATAGTCTACACATTTTCTGTAAGAAATAAAGAAGAAAAAAAGCATGAATTACCCACTTGTCCTTACAATAGAAATTCAGGAAAGTTAGAAGTTAGGGACAGGGGTTGGAAGAATAATGAATAGGGTAGGAAGGGCACAGGAGGAAATAACACTCTTGAGAATGTAACTTTTCATGTAATTTTTATTTCAGAAGGAGGTAAATTTTCACATATGTAGTTATAAAATTAAATCATCAAGAATGGGAAAGACCACACAATAAGAGAAAAAAGAATAAGGGAACTAATTTAAGTCATTTGTGAACAAGGTATTTTATTGCATACCCTCAGGCTTAGGCAGAGCAGGGAAGGAGAAGAACAGCAAACAAAGCCAAACTCTAATACATTTGGGTTTGTTTAGTGATAGTGAGAAACAATTCTAAAACTGTTTCAGATGCATTAAAGTCTTGAGCAAATGAGATGTGTTTATGTTCTTGGGAGCCAAGTTCTAACTGTAGGAAGAACAGAGTAAACAAGGATGGGGGCAGGGATAAAGTGGGAAGTTTAAACACATATGTATATGTTCCTGTGTGTGTCCATATTTATATATGCATAATACACCCATGTATTTCCTAGTTGTATTACTAGAGTCACGCAAAGAGCAATGTATACACCTAGCACCCAGATATTGATCTCTAATATCATTTCCCACTAATGAATGCTGGGGATTCTCAGAGAAATAGTTGATTCCAAGGCCAGGTCAAGGAGGGGACGAGATGAGCAAAAAATATGTTGTTATGTCAGAAGGTAAAATAGTAACAAAACAATTAGGGGGAATAGCCATAAATTATACAATATTAGAATGAGTCTATGAGTTCATACCAACGATGACCACAGAATAATGAAATAGAAAAGAAAAGTGGGTTCTTACTTATAACTGAAGTTGACTGATAAATGTAGAAGGAGTACAGAGATGTTCACCATCATTTTGCCATAAATGTAATAAAAACTGATTCAAGTAAATTATCAGTGGAAGCTAAATCCAAGAAAAAAATTCATGAGAAATTGGATGTTTTCATGATCATAGGTAACTTTTCACAGGTTGCTTATTAGTTTCAGAATAATAATGAGAAGGAGAAGGTGGAGAAATCTGACCACACCTTGACCAGGGGAACAAAGTTAGCATTACCAATCAGGGGCAGATTGACATGATGTGCCTGCAATGTGATACCCAGAGAAACTGAGGACGTCACTTATTGTAGTCCTGTAGCCTGACCCATGAATCTCAACTTGACCCTGCAGAACCATCAGATGCACCTAAAATGAAAAGGATGCTGCTTTTAAAGCAGGAGTATATATTCTGCAGAAATGTCAATGTCATAAAGACTAAAGAGACATGAGGATCTCTTATGGCTTGTGTCTAAATGTCCCCCCAATCCTCATGCCATCATGGGGGCAAGGGCTTATCAGAGGTGGCTGGATCTAAAGTGTGTGGTGCTGGGATCAAGAGCGTGTGATTGCTAAATCAGTCCACTGATTGGTTTGGCATAGGATTACAGGTGAGAGTGTTATACCGGTGCTAGAGTGGGTAGCCTGCATAAAATATAAGGGACAGAAAGAGCACTAATGTGCTTTCTCCTGCCTGCTTGCCATGGACTGTTTCTCCAGTGTGATGACCCTCCACCACGCCACCCTACCTTGGAGCCGACCGACTATGGACTGAAACCACTACAAACTGTGAGTAAATAAGCCTTTCCTCCTTTAACTTGAGTGTTGGGTATTTTGTCCTGGCAATAAAAAAAGTAATTAAGAATCAAAAGTGATATGTGATCTTACAATGTATTTTGTACAGGAGGGAAAATGTGTAGAGACCATTTTGGGGACAATGAACAAAACTGGAATACAAATATTAGATTCCACTAATATATTTTATTAATATTACATTTACTGAGGTTGCTAACTTTTCTGGTATTTTATGAGAAAATATTAAAAATAAATATTAATAAAGGCACAGGCTAAAATTTTATGGGTAATGTACTATAATGTATGCAAATTACTCTAAGGAAGCTCAAAAATCTTAGATATATGCTTTATACATGCGTACTTTGTGTACGGTGAGAGGAGGGAGACAAATAAGACAAATGAGACAAAAAGTTAACATTAGGTAAATCTGGGCAAAGTATATATGAGTGTCTTATATATAACTATTCTTGTTACTTTTCCATAAATTTGAAATTATTTCCCAGTGGAAAGTAATTTAACATCTTTTGATCCTAGAAACAATGAAATTAGAAGAATTGAATTATATTATTCTGCTCAAAACTCTCCCACAACCCCAAAGCTCTTAGACTGCCACCCAAACTGCTTTTACTGAGACCGGGACGACGCAGAGCCACTAGCCCTGCCCCACCTTGCAGTTCCTGGGGTTCTGGGATGTGCAGAGCTACCCAGAATGCACTTCCCCTCAGGTAATTCTCCCCACAAGTGGCTCACTGGAGTGCAGGGAATCAGCTACCTGTGCCCTCAGCTGCAGGTGGTCATTTGACCTTCGTATTGAGCAAGGTGAGAGCTGCCTGAGGATAGAGCTCACTCACCACGAAGAAGCAGAGTTGCAAAGGGGAGAGCAAGACCCCTCCCCCCCGTGTCCTTTGACACTAGCCATCCAGGAACCGGATCTACCCCTGGGCTTTCTGCTCACATAAACCAAATACTACCCTCTTCTGCTTTTCCTGCTTTGAGTTAAGAATTCTCCAATGTACTGTTTCCTTCACCTAGAACACTCTTCTGCATAAATCTAAAGTTTTTTACCCCGGTATCAGTTTAAATGACGTTCTCCTAGCTGCTTTCATGAGCCTCCTGCTCCTATTCAAATCTGCTTTTCCATTTCTTAGTGCCTTGATTTTTTTGCTTCATCACACCTACTTGGACCATTTTTTTTTTTAATTTTTATGTCTACTTTTTAAATTGTTTCTTCCATTTGAGTCAAGGCTAGGAACAAGGTAGTCTCCGGCTCCACCGGATCCCTAGGCCTTAGGATATTGCCTGATCGCATAGTAGTCACCCACTGTTATTAACTAAATGAATGCATCTCTTTTCTTGGTGCCTTGCCTTTGAATGTTGAAGAACATACATTGTTTAAGAGAGGAAATCCTTTGAGTTGGCACATAATTTTTAGTTCTACAAACTATTTCACTAGATCACAAGCTCATTAAGGAATATAATTTACTGCATTGTCGTTTTCTGCTCACTCTCAGTATCTTGTATGATGTCCTTCACATAGTATATGCACAATAATGTGAACTTTTGCTCCCAATTATAATGTTTATTCAGTCATTTACGAAGCCAGGCAGTGCTAAACTGACAGCAATATACCCAAAACTGTACTTCCTCCTTTCAGTCTATGTTATGAGACTCCAATGAGGCCATGTTGACATTTGTGGAAGGAAATTTCCTAGGCAAGTGGATTTAAGCATTGTAAATAATTATTGAGTGAGTCAGAAGTGGCAATAGTTAAACAAATTCCAGAAAGAGAGGAGAATGAATCTAAAACCTTAATCACCGGGCCAGATAAGTAGACGTCGCCTGCAACCACATCACTGGTTGTAATATTCATCTTCTGCAAGTACAGTTTCCAGATCTCCTGAATAAATCTTCAATCATTTATGAAAACATTACTTAGACCTCTTCTCTCTTTCCTAATCTCCTCAATCCCCTCGCAAGACTTGCCAGAGAGTATCTGTTTCCTTATCCATAAGTAAGAATTTGTAAGGACCCCCACTCTGAGTACCTAACAAATTGTTTCTACAAATCTAATAACACATACACTAGTAAAAGTATTTGTGAGTTTTACAAATAAAACATGCACTTACTAAACAAAATCTCTTATTTTTATTATACTGATACAAAACTATGCTCTATTTAGGAGTCCCTAATTGCTTTCATTTACCACAAAGATGAAAGCGTTCTAATTATATAATTCTTCATAGGCATCAAAGAACTATTTCAAAAAATTTATGTGATCAGCAATCTATGATAAAAAAAAAAATACTTGCAGAAAAGAGTCCCAGAAATTCATTAAACCTAAAAAGAAATTCAAATTCTGGCTTTCTTACTTTCTTTCTTTTTTAGTGTTTACCTCAAAACATATGGTCTCTTTAAAAATGTGTCACACAGAGAATCATGAAAAAATGATGTGTGAGGTGAGGCAACTCGCTTTCTCCATTTGAATAGAATGGTAATTAGGAAGTTTCTGTAAGGTCCCCACTACCCAATTTTAGGCTGCAGGCCAGGTTAGAGCCGCGGATTACAAAGAATTGGCAGAGAAAGGTTTTCTCACCAGCCTCTAACCACAGTGAACCAAGAAGGAAAATTCTTTGGTGGGACCATGCTAAAAGGAATAAATCTCAGCAAAAAGGAAAAAAACCGGGAAGGTGGTATTATAACACACACACACACACACACACACACACACACACACACACACAGAGGAATATTTTTCAGAAAGAAATTCTGCCATTTGTGACAACACGGAAGAACTTGGAGACTGTTATGCTAAATGAAATAAAATAGGCAAAAAAAGATAAACAGCAAATGATCTCATTTAGATGTGAGAATCTAAAATGGCCAAACTCATAGAAGTACAAAGTAGAATAGTGGTTTCCAGAGTCTGGGGGGGAAATGGGGACTTAGGATCAGAGGGTGCAAAGTTTCAGTTATACAAGATGAATAAGCTCCAGAAATCTCATGTGCAATGTGGCAACTCAACTTAATAATACATATTGTAAACTTGAAATTGCTGCAAGAGTAGATTTTAAATCTTCTCACGATAATCCATAGATACAGGTAATGTGATGGATATATTAATTAACTTGATTGTGGTGATCATTTCATAATGTTTAGGTAAATCAAAACACCGAATTGTACAGTTTGAATATATACAATTACTATTTGTCAATTTTTATTAGTCAAGCTGGAGACAGAGAGAGAGAAAGAGAGAGAGAGAGAGAACACACAAAATCCAATCCCCACCCATGAGGAAACACACAGTACAGTGTGTACATCAAGGACTGGGCTTTACAGTCACATACTATCATATGACACTGTGATGTGGCCAATTTACCTAAATTGTCTGTGCCTTAGTTTCCTCGTCTGTAAAATAGAGATAATGGAATATCTCTTAAAAGAAAGTTGGGGGGATTTAATAAGGTAAAATGTGTATAGACTTATTAGCATGTTGGAACATGGTAGATCCTCAATAAATGCCTGTTGTTAGTAGTTGTTATTAGTTGGTATTACTAGTTGACAATGCAGTAAGGAGGGTTTGAATTGCTCCTCAGAGATCCTCTTTGCCTGGAAGTCTGCATATCCCTCAGGAACCCTGCTGGAAAATTATACTAAAATCCCACCAGAATTCTGTAGAAATGTTTTAAGTATGAAAGAAAACCTTCAGTCATATTATTTGTCACTTTCTTACTAAATAGTAAATAAAAACAGTGTAAACTCTTAATCTCACTGAAAATCAGTGACATCCTAGCTTTGCTACTAGATTTTAAGTTTTTTCAGTTTTTCCTTTAAATGATTTATAAGGTCCAGTGTCTCATCACAGGGAACAACTACATTACATCCTTGGGTGCTGGCTGAAAAGCCCAAGGCCATTTCCCAATTGCTAAGATTAGAAATTCATTTCCTAACATGTCTCCAAGCAACTGAAATGTCACTTTCTAGATACAAAGGAGAATCCTCCTCGAAAAAGAATACTTCTAATATTCTTATGTCACTTTCTTCTGTTGAGTCATGCCTGATCACCCAGGCCTTAAGAAGACAGCTTATTGAAAGTTGTTTGGCTCTGTAATCTCAGCACTCTGGGAGGCTGAAGTAGGAGGAAGGCAAGTTGAAGCCCAGCCTGGGTGACTTAGTGAGACCCTATCTCAAAATGAAAAATACAAAAAAGGGCTGGGGAACCTGAGTGTGAAGATCCCGGGTTCAGTCCCCAGTACCAGAGGAAGGAGGAGGAGAAAAGGGAGGAGGAAGAGAAAGAGGAGGAGGAGAAGGAGGAGGAGGAGAAAGGGGGAGGGGGACTGGTACGAGGGGAGGAAGGGAAGAGAGGAAGGAGAGGAGGAGAATGAGGAGGAGGGGATGGAGAAGGGGAGGGAGGGGAGGAAGAGAAAAAGAGGAGGGGGAGAGAAAAAGAGATAAGGAGAAGGAGGAGAAAGGAGAAGAAGTTGTTTTAAAGATGACGCCTATTATTTTAATGCATTTTAGACTATAAAACTGTAAAAATCTTTCATGCTTACACAGTAAAAAAGACAATTTTATTTTTGTCAGAATTTTCTCTCTCATAAGAAACAAAAAACCCTTAATAATTTCAAGTATATGTTCATTCACTTAGTAATTTATTTATTCAATTATTCACTCTATGTTTATTGACACTCCAGACAATGTCTAAGTTTTGGACATTTAAAACTGAACAGCAAATAGCCCCTGTGATATATATGATCCAGATAATCAATAAATAATTGCAATGCACTCTTACAAATGACTATGAAACATATGCACCAAGAGGTAAGGAAGATTAGGAGTGATTTTTTTGAGAGTTGGAAGAAGTTTCACAAAGTAGTGAAAGGAGGTGAGTATTCACACACAGTAGAAATAGGGTAGGTGGAAATTACCATTAATTATAAATTAAATAATTAAGTGAGTTATATAGAGATAGGATCAGGCTAATGACTGGTACCTACTACATGCCATGCAAGTGTTACTGGCTATTAGTATTGCCGTCACTGTCCCCATCCTCATCGTGTCTGACAAAGGGAGTACTTAGAATGCTCAACGGGTTCATTTCAAATTTCAAAGATTCCACTTAATAAAAATCCACCAACATAAAGATAAGGCATGAAAACAATCACCTACCCTTTCTAGTCTTGCCCAATTTCCCTGCCCAAGTGAAATATTAGCTCATAAGTATAAAGTTTGTAATAAGGGAAGAAAACAGGTTAAGGTTCAACTACCCTGGGTTGGATGTCCAAATTAAGGACAGAATTGGAGGAAAGTTAGTCTCCTGACTTTTCCTAGAATGCAGTCAACAGACTTGGGCGTTTAGTCCCAGGATATGTGGTGGCAAAAGCAGGGGACTATCAGCACTGGCCATCTGTGAGTCAGCACGGGCCAGCATACGTGATGACGCAGGATCAAGAGTCACGCTCTCTGCGTGCACCAACACAGGACAAGTTGGCCACAAGTCTAGAGGTGCTTCAGGCTCGCTCCCTTCGAAGAAGTGACTGGGGAACCCCGTCTCATTCCTTGTTATAACCAGCCCCTCTAGAACACAATGTAGCTTCCGGGTCGCGTCAGTAGGGACAAAAGAACTGAAGTGTCACACATCTCTTAATAAATGCTTCAACCTGGAAGCCACTTATGTCAGTTCCACTTCTACCAATTCTCACCCAAACTAATCATGTGGTCCTCTTAATTAAGCAGGAATCTGGAACTTTTGAGGAGTATATGAGTATTTGATGATCAATGTCTCTGCAGAGTCACAACTAAGCTATATGATATGTATTTATATATGTGTACATGTGTGTGCGTGTGTTTTTACCTGAAGAAGCATGTGGAAAGAATGCAGTTGCTGTTTTTCCCCTTGAATGGTAATACTAGTTAGATTCACTCTTCTCATTAGACTGAAAAATCATTTTTTTTAAAAGCACTCTGTAGAATTTAGACCACTACTAACAACCGTGTTGAACAAACAAGTAAGTGGATGGATAGAGTCCTTTCAGAGGGCCAATACAGCTCAGTCGAGTTACCAGACAATTTAGAAGACTCCTACCAAAATGCTGGTTCAGTAATTACATTTTTCCATTATTATTGATTGGTTTCATTGAGTTTCATTAATGTAGATAAATTCATGTTATCACTTGAGGAATTACCTAAGGAAACAGCAACCAAAATGACTCAGTCCTTTCATTGTTTGAGGAAACAAGCTACTGTATTATTGCGTACTTTGGTTTTCATTCCCTAGTGCTCTGGAAATTTAATTCATGTTAAAAGAAAAGATTCAACTCATTTATTGAGAACATAAAATCTTCTATTTTAAATATTTTCTGTTATGTTCTCTGCTGTTCTTATTAATTTGTCATTTCTCCCCTGGTTTAAAAAAAAAAGTTGAAATCTTCTGTTCTCTGTATCTCTCCATTTTCATTATTGCATATCTTATAATCAATGTCACTGCAAACAAATATATCTCTCTAACTTTTAAATAGCACCTTAACTGCTGAAGAAAACTATTCTTTTCCTATTTCTAGCAAAGACAAACATTCTGCCCAAGCACAATGCCTATCATATAATATTTGTTCAAAAACGTTCTGGTTCTAATTCTCCAAAATCTGTAAAAATGCTTTCCAACCAAAGATCCTAGAAAATCCTGACTGATTTAAGTGAAGTCTAACCATTATTCTTATCCATAACTCATTGAATTATATTCCCAGATGGATCACCATCACCTCCATTAAAAATAACAAATGATTTAAGATCCCAAGGCAAATAGATATATTGATTTCAAAATTCCATCAACGCTTTTATCTTAAGAACATAATCAATAGTGATGCTCAGTGAACAGCTCAATCCAATAAAGTCTGTATGTTACAATTAACTCAGGTCTTGTAATGCCATTTTCCACTAGTAACAACAAAATCTTGAGAACTCATAAAGCTTGGGTGTTTTGTCGCCAGGGTCCTCTAGACTAGCAGTTGTAAGCTCCTGCAACAGACAAGTGTGCAATGGTCGAGCATAAGGCGTGCTGCAGTGTGGCAAACAATCAAGTATCAGCATTCTAAAACTATTTGCATGTTTAGATATGGCATAAGGTGCCTCACTCACTTGCTCTGGCTATGTGACCTGTGTATCAGTACAGTTTATCCTGAATAGCAATTCACAATGTGCCACAATATCAGTATAATGTAATCATTGTAGCAATTATCCAATATGATATATAAAAACTACTGGGAATTTTTTCAACTCTAAGTGCTTCCATGAAAATTTATCACATATGTGAATTCCTGAATATCATAAAGGAGAAAATGTTAGAAATCATTGCCTCAGGTAAGCCTTGGTGAATATTCCTGACACTCATTTTGGTCTAAAAGCAAATATAATTTCTCTCTTGCCTATAATTCTGTGGAATACAGTTTCCATATTCACCCACTTAATTCATGTCTAAAATGCCAAGTTAATAACTTGGTAGTTTTTCTCTCTCCTCTAGTGAAACTATTTTTAATAATTTCATTTCTTGGGCTGGGGATTTAGCTCAGCGGTTAGAGTGCTTGCTTTGCAAACATAAGGCCCCGAGTTCGAGCCCCAGCTCAAAAAAAATTTTTTTAATTTCTTTGACTAATAGTGCATCCCATTCACTCCTACAACACTAAGTAATCCAGTGCCTTCTACCAACAATGCAAGCAACCTGCATCCGCTTCAAACAGCGAACATAAAAACAGACAGTATTTCTGTTCAAGTATATCAACTGAATGAGTTCAAGAAATATTCTCCCAAACGCCCATTTGCGATTCTATGTTATAACAATATAAAATTGAAACTACAGCAGAATGGAAATATACTGACACATGTACCTTTCTTTGGAAGTACAAACACACACACACACACACACACACACACAGGTATTCCTTAAACCAATAATAAACTTACAAAGACATCTAATATCGTACAAGATCCCTCAGCCGGCTCCAATAACTGCTAAGTGTAATTTGACCATATATTTAAAATATTGACCTCAATGTTTACACAGCAATGTACTTCCATTCCACAGGTCAGAGAAAACGGCTAATTTAAAGTGCAACATATAATCACACAACTCACAGGCATTTCTCTAAAGAGTCCCAAACTATCAGACAATGAGTCTGGGTGTGAAAAAAAAAAAGGCAATTGTAAAGTGTCCTAAAGCAGAAAAGATTCTAGTTGCAAATAAGTATTATACAGTGTTCTAATAAGAGCCACTTGAAGAACAAAAATTCCTAACACATCTGAAAGCACTTATTTATCTTATTCCATAAACCAAAGACAGATAAACCAATGTAAAATTTATTTGAGTTGAAATGTATACCACTTCCAAGCAGACCATTTGCAGAGTTAATATTTATGAAAACACTCTATTCCTCACCCAATATATGTGTTTATAGTCTCAAACTTTGCCAGAACCCTTAATTTTAAGGCATATTATTTGAAAGTTTTCTCACAACTTTGCTTGAGAGAAAAGTATTAGTTCATTTAAAAATGTTCAAGAGTTACTAAAAAACACATTAGAAAAGCTAGTTTATAAAGATGTTAAAGGGAAAATTCACCCCAAAACCTTTCAATGTGACAAAGTATATTCTTAAATCATCTCTGTGGGGTTTCTAAAATAGTTTACTAATAGGCAAATGTATTTTTACTTCTGCATAACACATCCATAAATTTATAATAATTTATTGTGTTTTATGATCATTCAAAATTTAAATAGATTATAATGAAAAATGGAGAACATATCATAATTAAAAGAATGAATAACAAATGGAACTTACACAAATATTGGCATTAAATTCTAATGACAATTCTCTAATTCAGCCAAAAAGCTTCACATGGGATGACATAGAGTAATCATCCAACTATTAGTCTTTTTAAAAATGTAATAACGCATAGAATGAAGTATATATTTTGATGTTAATTTTGACAGGCAATTTTATGTAGTTTGCATCTCTCGGCCTCTGCCCCACCTAACTCCCCAATACCCACCAGCTGTTTCTAGTAGAGTTGTTTCAGCCAGATTTTCTCATCCACAAACCATCCAGCATCCAGCCTGGGGCTCCTAACTCTTCCCATGCACCTCCGCTTATCCCACTGCAACAACACTCACCACTCTGAAGCGCAATTGTCTCTTAGCTGGTCGGTATATCCTGCTGGCGAAAAGACCCTTGACGGCTGAGGCTAGTTTCATTTATTACGCATTTCTTGCTCCAGTCATTCAGTAGGTGCTCAATAAATAATCATCTATTACTGCTAAATGGAAGAGGCCAAAAATGCAATATAAGAACCAGCACTTGAAAAATCACATTTTGCTTTAGTATGAAGAACATATACATTTTGCCTGAAAATGCCTCCATATATACAATAGAGATGCTAGATAAGGGCTCAGTGGGGGAGAATATATTTTGTGAGTATCCTGCCTTTTTGAACAAGCTACACAATATTTCCCAAGAAATCTGCTTATAAACTTCATTTTCCCTTGTTATCTTAATGAAAAGTAGCCATAAACTAAATTCGTGTGCCTATTATTCTGTTCTGAATATCATTTTATTTCCTAACCTGAGTTTCCCACCGGTCTATTCTAAAATACTGTCTTTCTTCTTAGATTCCCTGCAAAACCTCACATCACCTTTAAAAGATGACCTCAAAGCCTTCAATTTGGTCTTCTTCAACCTGCAAGCTGTCTCCACCTTTTTACTCCCTCATTTCCTTCCCCCTAGTGTAAGATGAAAAGGCATCCCTCTTATATTTTGAAGCCTGGCCCTTTTATATTTTCTGGTGTTAAATTCGTTGGCTTATATACCCTCTAATCCATTTTTATCTTCTTTTTGTTTTGTGGGGTTTTTTTGTTTGTTTGTTTGTTTGTTTTGGTGCTGGGGATCAAACTCAAGGCCTTGTGCTTGCTAGGCTAGTGTTCTACCACTGAGCTAAATCCCCTAATCCATTTTTAATTAGATCTTCTTTTCCCTCTAATTCAAGTACAGTCCTGTCTTATTAGTCACAATAGTTATGTTCTGTAAAATTACCACAAACACAGAATTAGCAAATACTGAACCACTTCTCCCGGGGAAAATACAAGACTAGGTTCCTATGAGCTTCCAATCACATTCTTATCAACTGATTAATAAATAACCTTGTCTTACACAAGGTTTTGTTTGAAGTAACCTGATGTAGTAGATATTGTTGATTCCCTAGTACTGGGCCCGCGGCCAACAGTTCTCTAACTCCTACCTGAAAGGAGCTTCTCTATCACACGTATTTTCTCCAGACGGTATAGCACAGCCTTCTTGTGTTTACCAACAGTAGCAGCACTTTGGCAAGATGCTTGGGGTTCTTATTAAATAGAAAAATTACCAACCAAAAAAAACCCACAAAAAGAGAGAAAAACACAATATTAAATAGACCACAAAAAGGACATTTGTTTATAGTGCGAGCACCGGGACAAGAAGGTAGAGCGTTGCCTTGTTTATACAACTGGGCGTAGACAAGACAAGTGAGAAAATTTCTGCCACTCTGCATGTGTCCACAGAAGACCACAAACACACCAAATTTGTTACTTTGGACATCACAAACACATTTTAGCAAGTAGGCAAATTTGTAAATACAGACTCTACAAATAATGAGAACTGGTTGTAATACGTGCTTATAATATAAAAATATGATTAGCCAAAGTTGACACTTGAGTCTTGGATGCTTCTAGTTTCTAACTGCAATCAATGATGTCCAGAAACTCCACATACAGGAAGAGGAAGGGCGGCTACAAGGAGCCACAGTCCCATATAAGCAGATGGGGAATTATGCCAACAGTGTTTGGGTCGTTCTTCTTAGTGCAGTTCTACCTGTATCCTCAGGCTAGTGAGGTCTGAAAAACCTTGGTTTCTGTAAGAAAAACAGAAGCTTATAATGCCACATATTTCTTTTCAATCATTTTCCTATATGTTTTTGTTATGAGATCGCATAATACATATATGAAATTATGTGCTGTGTCTTTGCTTCTTCACTAAAATTTTCCCATTTGGTTCTTGTGCTACACTGTTCAGACAGACATCTAGATCTTTGCAACTTACTTGTATTTCAATTTTGAGTCTCCGTAGCCTAATACGGTGGAAGATGGGGGCCAAACTGTCTGGAAAAAAGAACACATTAAAAAGTAACTGACCAGGGTTGGGGATTTAGCTCAGTGGTAGAGCACTTGCCTAGCAAGCGCAAGGCCCCAAGTTCGAACCCCAGCTTCGGAAAATAAATAAATAAATAAATAAAATATCAAAAAGTAACTGCCTTGCTTGCAAACTAAAACTTGAAAACCTTCTGTAAAATGTGTGACTTGACTATGTTCCCAGTCAGCGCATTTGCCTGCTCCTATTAACTTAACACATCAAGAGATTTTAATGCTATCATAACTCACCAGGCTTTGCTTAGAATTAATTGTTCTCAAAGTATCTCAGTTCATTTACGTTGCTCCAAACTCTCTGTTTTCAAAAGCCCTCTCATTATATCCTCAGTCCCTGTTTCTACCTGTATCTTCTCTATGTAGAGTATTGTTGTGTGTAATTTATTTTTAATGATTTCTATGTTTTATAAATTTAAATGTTTTTTAATATTTCAAACATACCTTCATAAAACTCATCTTTTAAAAATAATTATATTTGAAAATATGCTTTGAAATGAATTATTTTATTACGTATCTGTGGACAAATGCAGACAAAAATCTCTGTGATTTGAAAACATCAAGCTTTACAATGTATGAAGAAACGTTTACACAAGATCATCACACGAAGGAAATGGGTTGGATAATTGTGAACCTGACTCTTCTTAGAGGAGGTGAAATTTTCTCAGTATTTTGAGAAAATTAACAAAGAATATTCCTTTTTACCCCAAAGCTCCACACCATTGGAAATCTTTAAGTATGATTTAAATTATCAGTGGATTAATATAAACTTTCCACCAATAAATTATTCATATTTTCTTCTCCAGTAATGACTAATGGAATACATAGGAAGTGTGGAATTTATTTGCTTTCTGACAGTCAATTTTATCAGTGAACCAAAAGCACATACTCTTAAACATTTATCACTGGACTACATTAAAACTGGTATCAGACAAAAGAAATGAAAAGAGAATCACCATCTAAATTCATGAATTACATAATAATGTGGATACAACCTTTAATTACTATGATGCTTTATGCACTGGAAAGTCTGACAGATATGTCTTATATAAGCTACAGCTAAAGGTGTATTTAACTGACATTAAAATCCCCGAATACCTAAGTTGCTGGCATGCATACATTTAAAGCTTACTACCTTTGGCCAAGGGGAGACCACATTTCAAATGACAGATGCATTAAAATACACACACAATATAAAAAGATGGCATCTTATTATCGTGTTGTACTTCTTCTCATACTTTGTAAGATTTCTTCATTGCCAGCAAAAATAACCAGCTGTTGCAAAACATGCTCTTGTTTCAGAAAAAGATCTTTCCTCAGTCCAGGGAAGATTGCCCATGATCTCAACTGACCTAAAGGAGGTTACACACAGAGTAAGTACTTTTATTTTATTTTAAAGTATTTGTTTAAGCCAGATATGGTAGCATAAACCTGTCAGGCAAAAGAATCACAAGTTTGAGCCCAGCCTGGGCGACTTAGTGACTTGGGGAGACCATGTCTCACAATCAAATAATCAAAAATTTTAAAAGGGCAAGGATTCAATCCCTGATACTGAAAAAAAAAAGTTCTAGGGGTAAATATTTTAACAATCTGGGAATAAGTCTGAGCCCACTGATTATATTTCTTTAAAATGTATTAAAAAGAAAACCTGAATACTAATTAGAAAAAAAGCACAAAGAATGTGTACAGAAAGCATTGTTCGTGCTCATCAAACTTGAGGTCGTGCATCAACTGAGGGTCTTTGTAAAATTCAGATTCTGATTCTGCAGGCCTAAGGTTGGCCCTGAGAATTTGAGTTGCAAACTGCTTAAGCTGCTGGTCCAAGAACCTTACTGTGGCTGGCAAGGTTTAATCCCACTATACCACTGAAAGCAGATCCCTCATGAGGAAAAAAAAAGAGCAATCTAGATACAGGTCTCGATTCAACAGGTCTTTCATAAAGTCTTTCTCGCAATAAAGTCAGCATATGCTATCACTCTCTTCCAGCAATTTCCTTGGTCTTCAAACCCAACTCCTTCTGAACTAATATTTGACATGTGAAGTAAAAATAAGTCGATCAATTCTAGGCAAAAAAAAATTAATGATGGGATTTTTCACTTTTTAGTCTGTAAATGTGTTGTGCAGTATGTGTTGACTAGAAAAAGCTTTTGCACAGCAACTGGACCTATTTCTTAAAGGCTGAGATACAACGGAAACGAAGTTAAGCAGTGAATCATTCCAGTAAAGTCAGCGAGCTCCCTTTACTTTTCACTGAATGAAGGAAATGCTATGGTTGACTGGGACTTTTTCACAGTTAGGAAGTGATTCCAGTAAGAAACACCCTAAATACACACATTTGTTTAGTGACTTGCGGAAGTGGCATTTGCCCTTGAAGGGTTTTCTTGTTGGTAGAAAAGAGGGTGGTGCAGCTCTGTCAGCTATTGCTGAAGAACAGTGAATTTCTTGGAAGATTCATGGACAGCACCAGGACTGTTTACAGAGGTTAAATCTCTATGTTTTAGAAATGGATTTTTATGTGCTCTGAATTCTCAAGGTGTAGCATGTAAATACTAAGCACAGCTAACATCTAATGCAAAAAAAAAAAAGCATCTGAGAAATACTTTATCAAGGAGAATTTGAATAGAAACACAAAATCAAATCAAATATTTTGGCCCCAGTGACCCTTTATACTGATTATGTGGGTTACTTCTACCAGTGCTTATCATATTGGAAATTAAAACAGAAATGTCTTAACTATTATTTAAAAATAATAATAGTAGACCCATTAAACATTGATGTGGATAACATATTTTTGTAAGAAAAAATGACTCCATGTTCCAAAACAAAATTTTTTTCCTTTTCTTTTTATTTTTTAATTTTTTACCAAGAACATGTATTGGTATATCGTATACACAACGGTCACATTCATCATGGTTAATTCATACCTGTACATGATATGTCTTGGTTCCCCCCATTTTTCCCCACCCCTCCCTTCCACACCCCCACCAGTCCCAATTTACAGCAGTTTATTTACATTTTTACATTTTTCCCCTTTTTTCTTTCTCTTCTTTTTCCCTTCCTTCTTTTCCCCCTTCTCCCTCTCTAATTATCCTCCCTTTTGAATATTATCTTTCTTTTACACAATATCTATTATACCTCTTTGCCCTTATTTACACTTACAGTTTCTCAGAGAAACAATTTGACATGTATTCGTGAGTGTCTGATTTATTTCACTTAAGAGTATGTTCTCAAGATGCATCCATTTAAGTACAAATGATTCTAGTTTATCCTTTTTGTGGCAAAGTAGTACTCCATTGCGTAGAAAAACCACATCTTTTTTAGCCATTCATTATTTGTTGGGCATTTGCATTGTTTCCAAGACTTAGCTATTACAAATTGTGTTGCTATGAACATGGTCGTGCATATATCACTGTGGTATGATGATTTTAATTCTTCTGGAAAGATACCAAGCAGAGGTCTAGCTGTATCAAATGGAACCTCTAGTTGTAGTTTTTTGAGGAATCTCCACACTGATCTCCACAGTGGTTGGATCAGCCTATGTTCTCACCAACAGTGGAGGAGGGTTCCTTTTTCCCCGCAGCCCCACCAGCATTTGTTATTGGTTGATTTCTTTCTGAAGTGAGATGAAATCTTAGCCTTGTTTTGATTTGCATCTCTCGAATGACCAATCATGTTGAACACTTTTTCATATATTTATTTGCCATTTTTATTTCTTCATCTGAGAAATGTTTATTCATTTCAGATGCCTATTTTTGGATAGGGTCTTTAAATTTGGGGGGGTTGATTTTTTTGAGTTCTTTATATATCCTAGATGTTAGACCTTTGTCTGAAGGACAGATGGCAAAAATTTTTTCCCAGTCTGTGGGTTTTTGCCCTACTCCATTGGTGATTTCTTATGCTGTGCAAAAGCCTTTTAATAGCATGTGGTCCCAAGCACTGATTCTTTGTATTATTTCCCGTGCAGTCTGGGTTCTGTTTATATTTTTTTTGTACGCTTCTGTTTTCAAGAGTTGTTCTTATTCTATTCTCCAGTAGATTTAATGTTTCTGTTTTAGTATTTAGATCTCTGATCCACTTCAATTTTAGTTTAGTACATGGTGAGAGATATGTATCTAGTTTTAGTTTTCGGCATGTGGCAAGCCACTTTTTGCAGCATCATTCGTTAAAGAGGCTGTCTTTCTTCCAGTGAGGGTGTTTGGCTTCTTTGTTGAAGATGAGGTATTTGAGTATGTTTGGAGTTCAAAACAAAAAAATACTTAGAGAAAAAGGTTAACACTGTTTTATAATTGTGCAAAACTCTTTAAGGTCCAGCTTAATAAAAGAGATCTGGATTCTCATAACTGCTTCTGCCTTCAATCTTTTGAAGTAAATTATTTCATCTAAAGCATATTAAGAAAATCAGCTACTCACAGATACATAGTTTGGAGGAGGGTTATTTTAAAAATCTTTCAGGTGACTGTAAATATCCTTCTTTGACACTATACAAAATCTAGGAAAGTGGTTGTTTGTCAAAGATGGGTTGTCTTGTGGAATCTGAAATCCTGTAATAAACTTTCTTGCCCTGTTAATATTAATGCTCATTGATCTATCTTGCCCTTAAACATGTAATATAATTTTATAACATCATGCACTGATCATTTGGAACACATTGGTTCATGAATTAGGCAAATCTTCCAAACAGTAACACATTTCATCATACAATATTTTTAAAAAACATTTATTAAGATCATTACCAATCTCATCAGAAAAGTACTGGAAAATGTTATAATAGCAGAGTTAAGTTTCCTAAAGTTCTAATTTGTACTTGAAAGACTGAGTTTTATTGCTGCCAACAAATACTGTCAGTTCTTTTCCTTAAAGTAACAGATACATTCTTTTTTTTAAATTTTATTTTATTAGTACATGAGTGTAGTATGTAACATTCATATTCCTTGTGGGAAGTTGGTACACATACATAACACATGTTAGTTCCTTTTTTTGTCCCCTTTCCCTCCCCTTCCTCTCCCGTCTGCCTATCTCTTTTAGAAATATGAATGCCGAATTCCCAAACCCAAATAATATTTGTCTCATAGCCATTCTCTGTGGTGAAATGGTGCACAGTGAAAAAGCCTAGCTGAGTTTACAACTCACCCACAGGCTTACTCTACTCAAGACAACTAACATATTTTAGTACACAACAAAAAAAAATACAGATATTTTCCATTTTGCCACACAACTGTGTTCTCGAGGGTCAATATTTCAATATTTAATACCATATAATTAATGGTTTTTTTCCTCATTACGGACTTTTTTTGGTCCCAAGGACTGAGCCCAAGGCTGATACATGCTTAGCATGTGCTCTGCCACAGAGAAACAACTCCAGCTTGTTAAGGACTTTTTTTTTAATACAAGTGTGCTCTATATCATGAGCACAAATGTCTACACAATGATAATGGTAAATAATGTTGTATGTTACAAAATTTGTTTGACCTTTCAGACCCTCTGAAAGGTCTCAGAGACTCTCAGTGACCTACAAACCACACTTTGAGAACCACTACTACATGCAAGTGGGTGAACAAATAGATGTCTTAAAACTGATAGAACATACTGGCATAGTCCATGCTCTGGGCAAGTTCTGGATTTAGATGGGTCAAGATTGGAAGATAGAAATGGAAGCAAGACTGATGACTTGGTGTTTGGCCGAATATCCACTAATGCCCATATCCTCATCTCAGGCTTGAAATCTCCAGGCTTAAATGAGACACCCCTCCCACACTGTCTGTTCCCAGGTGGTTCCCATGCACAGCCACAGTGGTGGTAAATAGCATGAGACTTCTATACTTGTGTTTGAATCCCTGTACCCTTATTTATGTGTGAATTTTGATTCTAAGTTTCAATTTAATCATCCCTAATATCAAGATAATATCAGTATCTGCTTCACACTTTTGTTGTGAAAATAAGATGAATTAAGATTTACAAAATACATAGCACAGAATGAGCATTCAATAAAGGTTAGACATTATTGTCCTGGAGTTCGTTAAGGGCAATAAGTTAAGAACACATAGCTAGCTTCCCTCTGGTTCTATCTCATGCTCCTTTGGACTCATCGTGTGGGCAACAAGGGTGAACTGCTGGTCTTTCCCCTAGTAAGCCAAATCATTTCTCTCTACCATGTATGTTTTTCCTTCTGCTTGTATTACACTACCTTATCTCAAAAGAATTTCAGCTCCAGCTTCTGGTCCATGCTGGACAGAAGTCACTTTCCTCTTCATTGTCATATTGCTATAATTAACTATTTATATCCTTTTCAAAGAAGCAGGATGAATAACAGCATGTATATATAATAATCACTCAACAAATGTGTGTTGCTTGAAAATGAATAATTACATAGTAGCCAGGTTGGAAATCACTGTTACTCTGCCTCACATGAAAGCCAAAGCCCCTTGTGCAGTCTCATCCCACATGTACTTGTAATATGAACAGGCCCCCTATCAAGTCATCTTTCAGCTCTCGTTCTCCTATATTTCCATCCTCTAAGCCTGGAGGTAAGTACATTCAGGTCTGACTCCAACATTTTGTCCACCAAACCTGTGCTTACTATTATGTCCACTGCCTCCAGTCTCCCGTGATTGATCAGGTGGGCAGAACCACTTCCCATCCTTCTCCAGCCCACTCAACTCTCCGAGGGTTGATCTCTGCTCTCATTCACCCCTACTTTGGTTCAGGCAAGGTCTCTGGAATGGCCAAAACTTGGATCTGAGCTCTCTCACCATCTGATCTTCTTCCTTCCAAAGCTGAGTTTTATTCACCCACGTGTTCTCCAATCAAAGTTCCTCTTTCCTAGACAATAGGCACTGTGGTTCTACTTGGTCATGGCCTTGCTTCTGGGTGTGTGGCAACTTCCTTCTTGGTTCCCATAGTTACTACTAGACTCCCTTTCCGTCAGATACAGTTGGCAGCCCTTCACGTCCACCATCTATCAGGGTAAACCAGACATTTTCACCTCCTGAAGGCAAACTCCTTGCACTTACTGGTGGTGGTGAACCACAGACTTCTGTTGGCCCAGCGCATACTAGCTTGGGGCCAGAGCACATCAGTGACATCAGCCGAGTATGAAATGTAAAAGTGTTTGAAGCCTGCTCGTTTCACACTGCTGAGCTCATGTCAGTTGATCTTAAGATCTAAATGGGGCCCAGAGTTTTATTCCAAATGAAAATTAAAATGCACCGATACTATTTATCACTCCATTCAGTTTATTCTAGTCTGAATGACGGATTCAGTCCGTTTAACAGTTGGGCTCTCTCCTATGCTCATTGTGCTAATTGGCCCAGTTTCATCTGACAGAGAGTCAAGACACAAATACAGATTAACGTTGGGTTCTGGTGTTGCTTTTTGAAAACATTCATATCAGAGGTAACTGAAAGAAATGTTAGCTCCTCCTAAGAATCAAGTTTAGCTTTGCTCTTTTGTTATTATTATTTTTAAAACATATTCAGCATGACTCATCAGCTCCCTGCTTCCTAAGCATATCTACAGGAGGTCACAGAGAGGGAGCCTCAGGCCTGCATTCTACTCAGGAGAGAGTTTGGGGAAGCTGTGGCCACAATGCTGAAAGTCTCCTCCTGACATGGGGCCCACCTCAGTATCATTACCCAGCTGGCCGACTCCAGACTTCTCAATGATTTTACCGATCTGAGAAAGTGGACAGTTAAGTAGATCTGCTTGCTTACCAGGAGGTAACTGGGCCAGGACAATCAACTATAATCACATCTAATGGTTCAAATGAATTGGCTGCACTAAGGCCAGTGATACAGCTGAAATGCAAACGTTTCACACAACTTGTATTTGCCAGAATGTACTTAGTGCTATTGAGGATTCATAGGCATCTCCATCCACTCCATCCACATCTGCAGCCACTTAGAGATGCTGTGAAGGGGAAACCAGCTTCTTTCCAGACAGGAAACATTGCCTGCCTGAGAGGATTTCCATTTGGGATGTAGTTTACAACCTTTGTGTTTTAAAGGACCACTCACGAAGCCTTTTTCTGAGTCCCCACTCGCTTTTTAACAATGCACGGTCAATTATTTCTTTCAACAGCCACGAAAGTTTTGTTCGCCATCTAATTCTACAATGGAGTCATTAGCCCCTCCTTTGAAATAGATGACTTTTTCTCCCTAATGGCCTGAGATGTCCTTGTTGGTGTTAGGTTTACGCGGAGGGAGGGGGAAGGGAAAAGGCTGACGACGCTCACCGTGGGAGAAAGCTTTATTAAGGTGTTACAGCTCCCCCCGTCACTCGAGTGAGAGTGGCCTTTTATCCCTTAGCCGCCCCCCCGTTCGTGACGTTGGAGGCTTGAAAGTGTGCATTTAGGATTGGTCCTTTCTGCACGGGGTGATTGGGTGGTGGGTAACGCCCCTGGGTAAATTG